>OY986971.1:13005749-13082983 GCA_963920575.1 Narthecium ossifragum | reverse complement strand
GAGATCTCCGGCTATGAGGTGACATCATGGGAGATCAAGCGACACCAAGTCGCCGATCACCATCTGTTCCGAATCCATCGAGGGAGAGGAAGAGGAACTTGAAAGAAAAGAAAACCCACTTCCAAACATGCTCTGGATAACACACACATATATATAGGAGGTATAAAGCATGCATCAAAGCATATTGCCATCATTCAAAAACAGCATGAAGATCATAGAGCGAAAGCATCGTAACCTGGCTCTGATATCAATGTTAGAGGATCTAGCATATTATGGTATATGGAATACCTCGTTTCGGAAGCATTGTAGATCTCGTTTGCCTTACGAACTCTGATGCAGATCCGTGCTCTCCTAGTTACCGTGCCTCGATCCCGAACCTCATGGCGTCGGAAGAAGCATACCAGAGCCTTCTCCTCTCACACACACTCCAAACCCTAGGGTTCTAGATGGTAACCCTAGGAGAGAATAAGAGATAGCTATTATTCAAAGAGCTTAGTTGTTAGGGTTTCCCTCCTCTATTTATAGACGTGTAGGACCAATCTTATCTCAATTGGTTAGAGTCATGACTAATCTAATCACTTAGATAGACTAGAACCCAAATGCCCATGTGGACGCACTACTGGATTGGACTCTATGTAACAGAGAGAAAACCTAGTGATTACTCAATCTACTTTAGTTTCATTTCATGTATTCTCTACTTATCCTTTTGTTTTCTTATCTGTATATTATAGATTCACTGTGAGGACCCGTTCCTCTGACCCGGCTCGACCGCGCCGGTCGAGGGTTGATCCCTTTCTGGGTTTGTTTCCGCGTCGAGCGCGATCGGCTGATCGCATGGCCTCTTTGTGACCCCAGGGGCAATTTGGTCAAATTGCGCCCTGGGGGTTGGTTTCACACGCGCGTAACGCACACACGGCCTTATAATGATGTATGTGTTTGATTAGACCATTAGGAGAGCTAGAGATCAGAGGATCTGAGTTGGATCGTGCGGATCGATGTTTGAATGGCTGTGATTAGTTCTAGCTAATCTAACGGCCAGGATCCAAGATCAGCGGATCTTATAAGATCCTTTCTTTCTCTCCCGCAGCCGCTAGGGCACTGTTGAGAGAGAGAGAGAGAGAGAGCTCGCGACAAAGAGCGTGAGGGAACGGCGGCGGATCGGGGAGAGAGGAGAGGCGGCGTCCGCGACGACTACTGGAGGCAACCCACGACTCGAGGAAAGAGGTGACGACGACGTGCGACTGGCAGCGAGCTTGGGGACGGCAACCGCGGTCGGAGAAGAAGGCGGAGGACGTGATTTCGACAATCAGAGGTAGGGAGTTCCTAGCCTAACCCTTGGTTAGGCCTCTAGGGCTTGATTGAGTACATGTTACCCATGATCTGGTTGTGAAGCTACATTACTCTCTCTTGCTACCGTGATTAGATCTAGGTGTGTTCATGGGTTTGTGATGCGTTTTCCTTCCTCTTCTCGCTGGTTTGATGGGTTTCTGTGGCTGCTTGCTTGGGTTCCTGCTGGTGTTCTGTTTTCTGGTTTTCGTTCTCTGGTGTGATCGATTTCAACTCCTCTGTTCTGGACGGACAACCCCTCTCTTCCTCTGTTTTATTTGTTGTTTCTCTTCCCCTGCTCTTGGTTGGCCTTCTACTCGAGTTTCGCGAATTCCATTAGGACTTTCGATGGTTGGGGCTGGATTCTGATCTATGTTGCCGATTTAGTTGCGTGCCAAGGAGATGGCTGGAGACTTAGCCGTCGGGTCTGTTTTCTTGAATTCACTGGTGTTCTTCCCTTCTCTGTTACTGCAATGCTCATCCTCTCTCCCCGTCCTAAATTCCTCTGTTGCTCTCAGTTTTTTCGTCCCCTGTTTCATGCTCATACCTACACTGGTTGCCATTATCTGGTTTCATTTGATGTTATGGTACACAATGCATAGTTCCTCCTTGCTGGGAGGGTGTATCGATGTTAAGCTATGAGGTGAAGCTATTGGGTTGCCGGGTTTGTTGGCTTGAATGGTGATTTTCCAATTCCTTGCTTCCCTGCCAACTCCAGTTATGCTAGGTTCTTTGATTACTTGCTAAAGTGTTGGGCTATCAATTTACTGTTGGTTCAGTTTATCTATCATGACGGTATTTGTATGTCGAGTATAGCCAGTGCATGCATAGTAGTTTATTTCCTATCTGTTCAAGCCCTTTGATCAAATTTTGCTTTCCAGTTAGTTAATTCTTGTTTGCCCTTTGAATGTAGTGAATGATTATGCATGATCGGGGTATATGAATGTTGTGCTTGGTTGTTGGTTAATTCTTGAATGCTAAATCTATCCTATAGTTGTGCTATATCTTGTGGACATGTGATTGATGAATTGTCATGTAGAGACACCTAGGCATAGTTGTTTGATTAGGCTCATGCATGTTGTATGCATTAGAAGCATTAAGGTTAGGTGCGGGCGATGGGTTCGATCGCCGATTCGAGGGCTCGGGTAGCTCGGATCTAGCTCTAAGACCGAGGTTTGGGTAAGAGGATTAGGGCGAGATGGTGATGTCATGATCTTGTGTTGATCGAGGTTACAACCTAGTTATACTCAGTGAATTATGATTTTTGAGGTGTAGAGGTAGTGTTGGGGTTCCAGAACGGTGTGCTCTGTGGGCTTACACACCATGCTGTGTCCTAACTCCGTTGTTATGTTTCCCCGTACATGGTGGATGAGGACGTGGTAGGCGGCGAGGTAGCGGTGATACACTCGCACTGTGTCCTAGCCCGTTGTGCTCACCACCTTGTTTCGTCGATGGGGTTGTGACCCTTGGGAAAAGGGGCGGCGGTTGGTACAGGAGTTACCAACCCTGTGTCCGTACCCTGGAGTAGGCCGTGGGCGTAGAGAGAGTTCCCTTGACCCGTGATGAGAACCGACACTTTTGCAATTCTCTTTCCTTGAGAGTGCCGTAGAGTAGAACCCTACTGGGCTTTATGCTCACCCTACCCAGGCTGTGTTTTGCAGGTGCAGGCGCCGCTCCTTCTTCAGTAGTCCCAGGCGGATCAGTTCTTGGAGGCGCTTCTACTTCGGGTGGACTTTGAGGTTGTTGGCAGACTGAGGGCTTTCATTCAGTATTTTATTTTATTTGATGTAGTTAAATTTTGGAGACTATTGTTTCGTATTTGAGGATAATTGTATAACTTTGATTTTGATATTAATGACAATGATGTTATTTAAATGTTTAAGTTGGGTTGTAATAATGATAGTTGAGGTGAATATAAATTTATGCCCTCATGATAAAATATT
This sequence comes from Narthecium ossifragum, assembly GCA_963920575.1. NCBI lineage: Eukaryota > Viridiplantae > Streptophyta > Magnoliopsida > Dioscoreales > Nartheciaceae > Narthecium > Narthecium ossifragum. The sequence continues at coordinate 13,079,714 of OY986971.1, read as the reverse complement.
TAAATTTATTGTGAATGTTGGAAGTTGTACAGGTTCCTTGTGTAAGAATTATAGAGGAGACTCTGTCAAAATGTTTGCGTCCATTGATGATTTAACAGGTGTAGGTTGCTCACCCTCGATCTGGATGGGTTTTCTGGGTCGGGGTGTGACATTCACATCCCTCTTAAGCTTACATGAATCCCTAAAAGAATGTGAGTGTTTCTTCGAAGGCATATTTTATCTTCGATTAGCATAAATTATCTTCGGAGTAACCTTAAAACAACCTATCGTCACTAAGCATAAAATATCTCATTGGTCATTCACAAACCATATGAAAACTATCCTATAGATCTCTACCATCAATCACCGAAATCAGGTAGGTCAAAATATACATCAAGGAACTCTGTTCCGTCAACTCTATTATCATTCAAATCATATCTATAAGATCATATCCAGAAAGAAATACAAATATCAAACTAGAAAAATATAGAAAAGCTACACTAAAGCTTCATGAGATCCCAAAGTACAAAACTTAACCACTCATCTTTAGGATGAAGGCCATAGATTCGATGAAGAATGATTGGGATCCACGCCGTGTCTCCGTCTTCTTCAGCAACCTTAATCATCTCTTTTTTTCTCTATGGTGACTCCCAATTTTCAGATTAAATAATCATATATATAGGAGGACTCCAAAAATTAGTGTTTTGTTTGAGTTGGGCTTCTAGGGCAACTAGGATTTCCTGAATTGATCCTGGCATCCTATTCCGGTCGCAATTGGGTCCAATCCGTCCAGAATATGAAAACAAGTCCAACATAAAAGATGTATCTTAGGAAGTCTTCTGTCAGATTTCGAAGATTTCATAATATTCGGGGTTATCTAGAATATTTGAAGAATATTCTTCTGAACGTCCACGGAGCAGTTTTCCAGCATATGTATATCTTTATATTCTTCAAAACTGGTATCAATCCATCAGGAATCTCAGAAAGTGTCCCATATGAAAGTTGTAGCTCTTGAAGTCTTCTACCAAATACTCAATGTTAAAAATATTTGGACTTATAAAGAATTTCTGACGAATATTATCCTGATAGTCGACGAAGCAGTCTATTTTTAGCAGATTAACCTTTTTCTGTAATTTCTAACTTGAATCTTCATTAAACCCGAAATCAACTAACAAACTATCAAATACAAACACTCTCGGTCTAACAAAGATAAATTAATGGGTTTAATTATGAATATTTAGTGACTTATCAGCTCACATGTCGCGTTCGTATGACGCTATAGGATGGTGCCACGTGTTTGAATTGATGATTGTTGATCGTTTGAGATGAGGGATGTATGTTAGCCGACGTTTGAGTATTTTCCTCGGTAATTGTGAGGAAAATCGAATTGGAACCGAACTGGAACCGAACTGAACAACTTCAGTCAATTCAGTTTGTTGTTCAGTCTATTCAGTTTGGTTCTTCGGTTCATTCAGTTGAATTCGGTTTTCTAGCTTTAAAATTCTTCGTTATTCGGTTCGGTTCAGTTCTTCATTATAAATTTTAATTAGAACCGAAAAGGCGAACTTTGTAGTAAAATAATCATTTTTTTATTTTATATACTACATAAGTACACATATAGTTCGGTTCGGCTTTTACATGAATTCAATTCGGTTCGGTTTTTAAAAATTTAAACTAAATTAGATCGGTTCGGTTTTGACATATAATTCGATTTGGTTATGTTCTCAAAATTCTGGACCAAAAAAATTGGGTTTTTCGATTCTGAACCTAAGACCAAACCGAAAACCAAATACTCACCCCTATTCCTCCCAATATCATAATGAGGGATTTCCCTGTCTTCTTATAAAAGTTAGAATTTACATATTTCACCATAAATTCTTTTAATTTATACATATAAACCTGAAAAATTTTCACACATGTTTCCCCTTCCGTCCACATCGACTAACCTAACCTGACCATGGTTAAAAATGAACCAGACAGGGGAAATTTCATAAATAGTCCTTGAAATTTACCAAAGAACTTGAAAATCCAACTTCCATCCAACCTTTGAAAGGGCAAAAATGCCCTTTTATAAGGTTTTGAATTTGAAGTAGTTTGGTAGATTTCATACACTATCTTGATGTTGTCATGATTTTAAAGATTACTGTGAAATTTACAAAAACAATTGAGAGGCTACTATGACATTAATATAAAAAAAGAATTGTTTACTGTTACGAGCGGTCTACTCGTGATCCTCTCGTAATGGGTCTCTACTGCTCCAATCGATCAGAATCGCCCTGATCGGACTTGATTTGAGTCCAATTGGCTGAATCTGGATCGAATCTGGTTCAGATCTGGCTCAGATTGGGGTAGGACTCGACTGGGTCAAGTCTGGATTGGTTGATTGGCTCTTGGAATTGAATCTGGCTCGTATTGGGCTAAGTGGCTTGGCTGAAACGGCTAGGAGTGGGTTAAGTGGCTGAGCCAAATCAGAGTGGGCTGAGTCTGAATCAACTGGCTGGCTGAACCAAGTTAGAGTTGGCTGAGCCAACCTGGTTGGGCTGAACTGGAGTTGATCCAAGGGCTGTGGTTCGCCGGAGTAGATCGCCGGCGTAGGGACGGCGGCGGCGGTCGGGGTAGTGGCAGGGAAGGTCGCGGGGTGATGGGGAAGAGATCCACCGGAGTGGATTGGTCGGAGAGTGGCTAGATCGACGGGATCTGGAGGTCGACGGCGGCGGGGTTGGGTTCACCGGCGTCGGGGACGACGGGGAGCTCGGCTGGGGCTTGGGACGTCGGGAAGATGGTCGGGAAAGGGTCGTGGGGAGACGAGGAAGGCTTTAGGGATGTTTTGGAGGTGGAATAAGGATCGGGCGTGGTTGATGGCGGTGAGGACGAGGGTCGGGTTGCCGGGGGAAGAGGCCGGAGACGACGACGCGGGCGATGGAGGGTATGGCCGGAGTCGTGGTGCCAAGGGGAAGAGGATGGCGGGTTTAGGTGGCGACGGGGGTGGCCGGAGAGGGGAGAACGGCGGTGAGCTAGGGTTTCGGGATAGAGGAGAGAGGAGGAAGAAGATGAACAGTAGCGGGTGACGTGGCGCTGACGTGGCGGTGGGGTCGCTGACGTGGCGGAGAGAGAAAGTGACGGGGAGAGAGAAACACTGGTGGAGGCGGTGCCGGCTGCGGAGAAGATGACCGACGGGGAAGAAAGGTGGATCTATGGTGGATATTTGGTGGAATCTACTTTACTTCTACTCCTATGATATTCTACTCCTATGATATTTTATCAACTACTCTTAATCATTCATCTCATGCATCATAACCTAATACAAACTACTAAGGTCCTTTTATAGAGACCTTGACAGAGTCCTAATGTCACACCCCGACCCAGAAAACCCATCCAGGACGGGGCGTGAGGGTCCTAACTCTATTCATCATCAACCGGCGCAGTACAAGCGGAAATGATAAACAATTTAAGCAAAAGTATTCCAGAGGCTAAGCAGATTTTAATCATAATAAAACACCAAGTCTTACAATATCTGAGTTCCAAATTACAGATTTATACCAAATCCCAAACTATCTCCAAAATGGTTACAACATGTTATAAATATATATAAATCCAAAAGGAGAAAAAGTACAACTGATCATAACCTCCAACAAAACCTCAGGCGCCTCTGGATGTACCTGCGCCGCCAAAAGCTGAACCAGACGGCTCCACCGAAGAAGGACCGCCGCCTGCACCTGCAAACGCAGCCCGGGTAGGAATGAGCAAAAAGCCCAGTAGGGTTCTACTCTACGGCACACTGAAAGGAGGAAAACACCAACAGTGTTGTCTCCCAGCCTAAGTCTAACGGATGCCACGGGTCCCATAACCCACCGATGTCCCAAGGGCTCCTGTCATGAACCTCTCTCTTGATCACTCTACCAAGATCACCCTAAGCACTGACAGGGGAACAGTACCATGCAAGATCACCCTTACCCAGCAGGGATACCACTGCCTGGGGACCACGTCGGGAGCACATCGGTTGCGTCCTTAGCACTTGGCCTTGGAAGACAACACGACCTCTAAAACTCGAACACTGATCAGAGTCAACTAGCGTGAATCCTCAAAAGACAAGAGACTTGATCAACAATCACACCCTACTCCTAGCTACCCATCCACGGTCCTAAGGCTAGATCCGAGCTACCCGAGAGCCTCGGATCGGCGACCTAAAACATCGCCCGCCTAACCTCAAATGCTTCTAATGCATACAATGCATGAGCTTAAGCAAACATCTACCCTAGATGTCTCTATATGTCACATCAGCAGTTATAAGTTCCACAGATATACAATAGCCCTCGGCACTCGCCGGCAAGAGGCTAAGGTTCCACAGTTCCTCATTAGCTAGCACTCATAGCTAGCTAATGGTTTAGCAAACAACTAAGCATTTAATTTCTACCAAACATGTATTTTCCATCAAAACTTGAATTAAATGCAAGTATAACCATAAGTTTGCAAAAAGGGAGGGAACTCGGATCAAACATCAAACCCGATGAAAGTCCTTTGAAAACATAATGAAATCCACTTACAAGCTTCCCTATATGTTTAAGATTCAATCAAAATTGAAGGCCATTTAAGGAAAACCAGAAAACACTGTTCAAAAGGCCACGGACGATGCCACGGTCGATCCGTGGATCGACCGTGAGGCCCACACGAAGAAAATCAAGGGCGACGGTCGATCCAACCATCGACCCTGAACAGCCCAAAACCAACCAGAGCCTGACGGTCGATGCGACGGTCAATCCGACGGTCGACCGTCAGGTAAATGGCGAAAAAGCTAAGGTCCCACGGTCGATCGATCCATCGACCCTGGGAACCCAAAATCTCAACAGAGCCCGACGGTCGATGCGACGGTCGATCCGTGATACGCCTTGAAAAGTGTCGTTACCTTAACAAGGACGCCAAAATTACAAATTTATAATCAAACTACTAACTAACTACTTTATGGGTAGATAGTAATGAGTCCGAGTCAAATCCACAGGGAACTAATGGTTTAAGTCGTATACTAGGTATAATTCCTAGCTAAGGAGTTGGGAAAAAGATAATCTTTTGGGTTTTTATCTAGAACTAAACAAATACGAAAAGAGTACTAATAGATAAGATAGTGCCAAGGAACTCTAATCAATAATAAAGAACTTACTAGGTATTCCTAAGATAAGAGCAGATAAATCAACCTAGATGATTTCATATAGTCGATAGGTGAATGGCTAGAATTCCTACCGCTCAACGAAGACGTCGGGGATAATATCAAGAATGGATATTGGTAAATAATCAAGATGGTTCTAGCACCTTGAGATCGCATACTAGAATGTATCAAGGATTAGAGTTAACCTAGTGGTTCTGGCACTAGCATTGTGGTTCTAGCACATACGAAACCCCTAATCTCGAATAATGATGAATAACGGATTAAGAAGCGGTCATAATGGTTCTAGCATTATGTGTAATGGTCCTAGCATTACAAGGCTCTTAATCTCGAGAAGGAAATCCTCACATCCATGGTCCTAGCACGGATGTTTGATGAGAATCTCTAATCTCAAGCCCTAACATGCACAAGACCTAAATCTAGGACATATAGGAACAAATCATTCATCTCACATATAAATCAACACCAATAGATATAAAGAAAATATCAATCAATCCATTCAACCATCAACGTATGATTTACAACTCATAATCTATAGAAAACCCTAGAAACAACTTTACTACATCATAGAATCCCAAAGCTAGGGTTTAGTTACTCATCTTAGGAAGGAGATCCGTCGATGAAGGTTGTCGCCGCGCTCCACCCATGGATCTTCCACCAAAGATCTAACCTAATTTGTGGAAAAGAAACTAAGAGAAACCCAAAGAGATGACGAAAATTCGGCCATGGAAGGCTGCCAAAACGCCCCCAAATAAGGCTATTTATAGCCTAAGACAAACCATAACTCGGATTAGTCAATTTCCTTCTATTTTTCCCGCAGCGCCCAAGGAGATCGATCTCCTTTGGGTTGAGATCGATCTCCTTCACTTCGGGAACTTCAAAAACTGGAATTTGCCCGACCCAGATCGATCTGCATGGGAAGCAGATCGATCTGGTTTTTTCGCAACAGCTTCTTCTGCACCTCTGTACTAAAAATGGCATATCTTCCTCTAGGAAACTCCAAATCACGAACCGTAAAAAGTTCTGGAATCTAGACTTCAAGAGCTTTCCAACCATGTATAGCACATCATCTGGTTCTTCCTGAGAAGGTACAGTTTTGATGTCAAAGATGGTCCATCTTTGCTCCCTTGCTCTTTTGCTCCTTGCAGGTTCTTTATTTATTCGTTTTAGCACCAAACTTGATCTAATCTTCGCTGAGGGTCCTTAAGCCTGAAATGGAGGAAATACAATCAAAATAGCATTGCTCGGAGACTAACGAGACCTAGTTACAAGGGTGATTTGTGCACTTTTCACGTCTTATCACACCCCCCAACTTGATCTTTGCTAGTCCTCGAGCAAAGCAAGATAAAAATAAACATAAAGCAGTAAACCTAACTAGCTACTTTCGTAGGTCTCACGATTACATTTAGCATGTGTAATAAGCCTTTAAACCCCTGGGTGGCCCAAGTGGAGGAGTTATAGTCTCCTGAGGGTTTCCAGTGATGATACCCACAAACATCTATACATCCCCTTGACATATCATCAGAACTCAATTATAATATTCATTAACTCTAATGCATCAAATAGACATAATATTCATGAATGTATTCTTTAATTTACAGACACATAAAAGTAGAGTAAATACAAGCATGTCATAACACACTTCCAATACTTCAACATATTTAATCATAATTGAAAAATAACATTAACACTGCAGTGTGTGAATAAAGTTCCACATGCATCAGAGTCTCCATTATATCCAAGCATTCAACTGTTCAAGATCAATATTCTAAACATGCACATATTTTCCACTATCACATAACAATATTTGTTCTTCTTTTTTCAGACACATACTTTTTTTCTTTAGGAAATTCAACCGTTTTACGCGAACAACATGCTGGTTAGGCACCCTGCCCGGTTACTAGGTATGAAATCCTTTTTTTTTTTTTCTCATTTCTCTTTTTTTTCTTTTTCTTTTTTTTCAGGTAATTCAACTGTTTTACGCGAACAGCACGCTGGTTAGGCACACTGCCCGGTTACTAAGTTGAAAACCCTACACTTTCAGACAGATACTTTTTGTGAACAGAAAATTGCATGTGTTCGTGTATCTTCTGTGACATGACAGAGAACAATAAATCTATCCCAGTCATAGGCTCATAATCTAATTTCAGCTCTTCAACATGTGAAAGTGCTCAGTGCATTAGGATATGTCAAGTTATCCCTAAATCATGGTAAAAGTGTTAAAGTATAGAGATAATGCCATGCATAGCTAAATTTGCTAGACTTTATATGACATATAAATTTCCGAACAAATCATCGAATAGATTTCTAAATCATGCATCTTTATCAATAAAAATCATAATGTCATTCTTTTGACATGTTTTAAGGGATGTATAATACACATGAATTCCCTGAGAATCATAAACATAAATTTCTAGAATTCTACCCCCCAACTTAAATGTAATTGTTCTCAATTACACTAAGTCATAAAAATAAAGCAAGGTATAAAGGGTAGAGATCACCATAAGATCGTGTCAGAATAGTCGTCTTCCACATTATAATCACCACCTCGCCCACACAACGGAAACATCGCCACCGACAAAATGCATGTCTCTAGAAAATACAATCTATATCTGGCATTAATATCCGCCCGTGAGTAAAGTACAAAGGAAAACCTGTCATAAAAATACCTTTCCAAAAAGTCAAATAGAATAGAATGGAAAATATATCATTAATAGCAAAAAGGCATATAAATTATTAAAAATTTTAGCAAAGTCTCCTTTGTATTTCTTAAATATGTAGCCTGTACAATCATTCATCCACATAATTTAAAATATAGACATTAAAATACATTAAATCATCCATGCGCAACACCAAAAATATTCAGCATCAATAATATTGTCCTGATTGATGATCGCGACCTTTTGATCAGACAAATGGGTTTGGAGTATATGGATCGCGTCCATCAGCAATCGGACGGCTGAGAGCTTGCCGGCCGGTGATCAACGGTGAAACGTCGTCACCGGAGGACGGGAAGGGCTGGGATAGAATCATGGAGGGCCAAGGAGTTCTTCGGTAAGCGCTGATCAAGGAACGGAGGTCCTTAGGTGGTAGATCGGTGATGGGCGGATCGGAGGAGAATGATCGCCGGAATTGGATTCCGATGATTGGAGCTTCAATCGAGGTTGGCAAGGATCGAGGAAGGATCGTGGAGACCTAAGGAACTCACCTATATGATTTATTTGAAGAACTGGAGCTCCAGGAGGCGAATAGAAGATGGCTGGTGCGGTGGGAGATCGTCGGGGGTGGACGCCGGCGATCCGAGCTGCAAGCTTGAGTTTTGAGGGTGGAAGAAGCTTTGTGACAGCCAGAGGAAGGTTCTGGAGGTGGTTAAGGGCGGTGGGAAGCAGTGGAAGAGGTGATCGGAGATGGCCGGTGAAACAGGGGAGGCTCACCGTTGTCGGAGGAGCTGATGTTAAGGGAAGAAGAGGACGGGAGAAGGTATAGGAGAAGATGGCGGTGATATAGGTGTTGGTTTGGAGGGACGGGGATGGACGGAGAGACGGCGACGGGCAGCGGTCGGCGACGGCTCGGGGACGAGCCGGGACGACGAGCCCATGGCTCGCTGGTGAGCCGCGACGAGAAGGAGAGAGAAAAACTCGAGGGAAAAATAAGGGAAATTCCAGAAAAAAAAACGAAAACAAATGGGAAAAAATCATGGAAAAAAACATAAAAATTAAGGAAAATTTAAAAATCCGAAAAAATACTGGGTTGCCTCCCAAGAAGCGCTCAGTTTAACGTCGCTAGCTCGACGTTATACTAAATATACTGAAATTTGGGTGGTCGATGATTCCATGTAAAGAAATACATGGATTTAAGAATAGAGAAAACATGCAGACATGATTTATTAATGAAGAACGGATGGTCCAAGGCAAATAAATCATTAACAATTTTAGCCAATGGTCGATCATCATCCTGCAAATCATGTGAATCAGTAAATTTGTCCATCATCAAATAGGCTTTTGGTGGTCGATGGGTGAAAGTAAAGAAATACATGTTCCTAAGAATGGCGAGGAGGTGCAAACATGTTTTATCAAAGAATAAAGAAGAATTCATGACAAACAATTCAGTAAAAGTTTTAATCATAGGCCAATTGTCATCCTTCAAGCCATGGATTTCAATAAAAAGATCCATCCTCAAGTGGTCTTTTGGAGGTCGATGATTTGAGGTAAAGAAATACATGGTCCGAAGAAGGGTAAAGCCATGCAAACAAGCTTCGTCAAAGAAAAAGGGAATGTCCGTAGCAAACAAAGTTCTAGAAGGACGAGAAGTCTTTATAAGATCTTTGATGAAGTTTCGATGAAAATGTGCATAGTCTCTACTCAAAATAAGGTCTATACTCCCCAAATGTTCAACTAGTGTGGATGATATGAATAGTAGAAGCTCAAATTTAGGCTTTCTAAAGGAGGTCTCACAAGGATCATCTAAGTCATTCAAATCATCAAAAATAAGTATAACATCATCCAACACATCAAGGACCGGTACGCTATTATTGCAAGCACCATCAATCTCATAATCCTCCAAAACCGGTAAAACATACTTCTCATCCGATGCATCAAAAATTGGCTTAATATCATCGCTAATATCAAACACAGGTGGATAATCGTCACAAACATTGTCATCAATATATCCATCGGAAACCGGTAAGTTCTCATCGATAACATCATTGACATCAAATGCCGACAATATATCCTTACAAACATCATTAACATTCTTTTCGTCGGAAGCCGGCAAGTTATCACAAACCACATCACCATCACATGCATCGTAATCATTTAAAGGATAAGCATCAACAGCATGATCATCACGCATATGAAGTACCAAGTCATGCATGCATTTATCAATACCATTATCCTCAAGAAACACCGGAGGCACCGATTCATTCACATCACAATGCATATTATCATCTAAAGTATCACGAACCGGTAATACCTTAAAAGGAATCTCATCGTTGCTTGTATCATAAACATTGGTAAGATGAGCATCACTATTATCATCATCAACATCATAAATAATATGAGGTATTTGTCCTTTCATCCAATCAATATGTGCTGCCGACCCCAGATCATTAATAATATCATCACACATTGGCGAAACATCATTCAAATCATCATGACCAAGTAAAGTCTCATTAGGAATCGCATAATTGCATGTGTCACTAACATTGGTAAATTGGGTATTATAAGTATCATCATTAGAACTAGAAAGTACCGACTCATTCCCACACTCATCAGCCTCATCATTATATGAATCCATCAAAGAAGCTAGTTGTTCAATTCGGGCTTCCATATTAGCTAATAATTGTGAATGAGAATGTAGGATTGGTGTTAGTTCCTCAAAAGTCTCTAAAGCTTTAAGAATCCTTTCATCTAAAGATGGCTCTACTTGTGCTTGCGGTTCAAGAGAGACAGAAGGCTCATACCAATGTTGGGGTGGTCGGTATTGTGGTTGAGATGGATAAGACGGTTCAAAACTAGGTGCATAGTGCGGGTTAGGAAAGTCACCTTGAGGTTGAACATTCGGAGGATAGTAACCTTGGTATTGCCAATTGGGGTATGTATGACTACTCAAATTCGGATTATAAGAATATGCATGCAAATCATAAGCGGGATTTGAACAATCATATGTGTCATTAACATAAGTGGGTGTATGACTTATTGGTAAAGAATAATCATGTAATGCATCACCCAGTGGCATATACTTATCGGCCATGTATATCAATCAAAACAATCAAGGATCACACCAAAAAGATAGAAATACGTTACAGTGGATGGTCCAAGAATGAGACGCCCGTCGTCGCTTAGATGTTGTCAAATCTCGCACGGTGGTGTCTTCTATCAACACAAAGATATAGAAATATTAGCACAAATTCTATTTTTGTATTTTTAAATTTAAATTTTTTTTATTTATGATTTTTGTTTTTTTTAAATAAATAAGAACAAAAGAAACAACTAGTTGGAAGCAACTACACTAAGTAAACAACTTAAAACCCTAATTAATTCCCCGGCAACGGCGCCAAAATTCTGACACCAGGGCCTCAGGAAAAGGAATTTTCGGAACATATGTCCTAGGATTCGGCTCAGGCAACGAAGTAGAATCATGAGCAGTAGGAATTGAAGTTTTGGGTAATACCTCATCATTAGATGCATGCAAGTCTCTATCTAATGGAACTTGAGAAGTAGATGGAGCTGCATTGAGAGGTTGAGATATAAGATCATTATCTGGACATTCATCATCTGGTTTCTCAATATTAGCAAAGGTCTTCCCACTTCGCAGAGTAGTGACAGCTTCGACATGTTCATGGGAGGATTCTACGGAATGTTGACCTCTAGGGTTAGGAATGGGTTGACTTGGTAAGGTACCTTCTTCCCTTTTAGACAAGGCGTTAGCTATTTGACCCATTTGAGCTTCTAACTTAGCCAATGCTTGAGTATGAGAATGGAGTATTTTGGTATATTCATCCATAGCTGGACCTTGGTTCGGTTGGGGAAAAGAAGGTTGGTTTTGAGGTTGTTGAGGTAGCGGTGCTCCATATGACGTGCCTCCCCAAGGTTGATGCTGTTGAGATTGATATGGTCCTTGGGAAGGAAAATTTTGAGGAGGCTTATACTGAGGTTGAAATTTAGGAGGAAAACCCGGATTTTGATTGTTCCTAGGTGGTCTTGGATTAAAGGAATCAGGCTGCTGTCCAGGTGTTCTCCAACAGAAATTTGGGTGATTGCGTAAACCAGGATTATATGTATTAGAATATGGATCATAAGCTGGTTTGGACTGATTATAAATTGCATTCACATGTTCCTGAACTAATTCAGGATATTGAGGAGCTAAATGACAATCCGTGACATCGTGATCAGAATTTGAACATAAGAAACATACATCTGCAGTATAAGATGGCATTGACGGATTTGAAGGATTTGAAGAATTTGAAGATACTACTTGGTTTGTAGTCTGAGTCAAAACTTGGTCAAGCTTCCTACTTAGAATGTCTACTTGTTGGGCTAAACGAGTAGATTCATTTAATTCTAGGGTACCTCTAGGTCTAGCTTGATTGGGCAACTCTCTGGTATTCCTAGAAGATGAAGCATGGTGTTGGGAATTCTCAGCTAATCTTTCAAAAAGCCTCCATGAATCATCAAGAGGATTCGTAATAAACACTCCTCCACAGGCGGCATCAATAGTCATTTGGTGTCTCTCCTTAAGACCATTATAAAAATTCTCTATGATAGCCCATTGAGGGAATTGATGGTGAGGACACTTCCTAAGGAGTTCCCTATATCTATCCCAAGCTTCATGGAAAAGTTCATCATCAGCTTGTTTGAAAGATGAAATCTCTTTCCTAAGATCACTGGTCTTGGTAATTGGAAAGAATTTAGCAAGAAACTGGGTTTGAAGTTGAGGCCAAGTCGTGATAGATCTGGGCTCTAAAGATGTAAGCCAATATTTTGCTTTGCCCTTGAGAGTAAAGGGAAAGAGTTTCAATTTCCAAGCATCATCAGTGAAATTATTAACCTTCACGGTTGAACTGATCAAGATAAACTCTTCTATATGGTTGTAGGGATCTTCATGAGACAGACCATGAAAGGCAGGAAGAGATTGAAGGAACTGAGGCTTGATTTCATAGTGGGCAGCTCCTATTACTGGGGGTTGAATGCATGAATTTGAAGTAAATGAGGTAGGAATGTAAAAGTCTTTCATATTCATGCGACCTTGATCTTCATGATGGGTCGGATTTCCATCATGATCATGATGATCATCTACGTTATGGTTCTCCATGGATGAATCAGGTGAAATATTCACAGGCCTAAGCAATGCAGCACGAGAATTCAAGAATTCTTGCAAAGTAATATTTAAATCTGAATCTTCACTAACATTCATCCATATACCACATCACAATAACAACCAAGGTTTAGAGATACTCACAGTGCTATCTCGGTGAAGCTTTGACCGATGCCCTTCTCCGCTTGGAAGGTGCTTCGTCAAAGTCCCTTAACACACGATCAAAAAGATAGGAAATATTAGCACTGGTACTATTTTTGGTCTTTTATATAATAAACAACAAAAATAAAGATACTAATTGAAATAAAACCACACTAGGCAATTAACTTAATAAACCGTTATTCCCCGGCAACGGCGCCAAAATTCTGACACGCCTTGAAAAGTGTCGTTACCTTAACAAGGACGCCAAAATTACAAATTTATAAACCGAATCACTACTAACTACTTAAGGGGGTAGATAGCAATAAGTCCGGGTCGGTCCACAGGGAAAACATGATTAAGTCTAATTACCACGCATAGTTCTAAATCAAAGCTTAAGGAAAATGGATGATTGTTGGTCTTTAAACTAAATTGGGAGAATAACAATAAGAAAAAAGGCTAGGAAGTTCTAATCCGTAATCGAGAGCTATCTAGGCATTCCTAGGACAAGAGCAATTCAATGAGTTCAAGATGGTTTTCTAAACTTGATAGAAGATCGGCTAGGTCCTCTATCACTCAACATAGATTCATTAGAAGCCTATGTCGGAATGAAGAACAAATCAGCGGATAATTGGCAGAAAAATAATCAAAGTGGTTCTAGCACTTTGAGATCGCCTAATCAACAATGATAAAGAATGCATTGTAGGTTACAATCATAGATCTTAATGGTTCTAGCATTAAGGTAGTGGTTCTAGTACTCCTACAATCATAAGCTAGGGTTTAGAATCCAATCCAAAGATCTAACATGGTTCTAGCATGAAAGCAACTTGAACAAGTCCTAATCCTAGCCTCTAACATGCAAAGCTCAAAACCAGCGAGCGTAATCTCAGCGTAACTTTCACATCCGAACTCGAAACAAGGCGATTCAAGATTCGTTGGAAAGCTAAGACAGAGATCTACAACTTTTATGTTTTGAGTTTTCACAAAATCCGGCTGTAAACCCACGGAAAAACCGAGATAAGACAGACCGAAATTAGGGCACAAAGAGCAAACAACACATTCACCATAAGAAAGAATACCAATAGATATATAAAATCCGAATTTAATCCATTAAACCATCATAAAGTACATGCTCAGATCCAAAGGAAAAACCTAGATAAACTCCCTATTACATCATAGAATTTCCTAGACAAAAGATTTAGCTACTCATCTTGAAGAGACGATCCATCGGCGAAGGTTGATAACGCGCTCCCGCCATGGATTTATCTTCAAGATCTAACCCTAATGTTTACGGAGGAAGAAGAGCCAAAGAAACACCCAGGAGGAGAGGAAAATTCGCCTATGGGTGAAATCCATCATAAGACTCATCAACTCTAATGCATGAATCAGAAATATTAACCATGAACGTACCCTTCAACTCATAGTCACATAAAGATATAGCAAAGCAAAACATGCCATAACATATTTCCAATACTTCAACATATTTACTCATGATCGAAAATAACTTTAACACTCCAGTGTGTGAATAGAGTTCCACATGCTTCCGAGTATCCATTATATCCAAACATTCAACTATTCAAGATCACTATCCTGAGTCAGCATATATTTTCTACTTATCTTATAACAATCTCTGTTCTTCTTTTTTTTCTACAAGGAACTTCAACCGTTTTACGTGAACAGCACGCTGGCCAGGCACACTGCCCGGTTAATAAGTATGAAGTCCTTTTTTTCTTTTCTTTTTTCATTTCATTTCAGGTAATTCAACTGTTTTACGCGAACAGCACGCTGGCTAGGCACACTGCCCGGTTACTAAGTTGAACACCCTACACTTTCAGACACATACTTTTTTTTTCTAACAGAAAATTGCATATATTCATGTATCTTCTATGACATGACAAAGAACTGTAAATCTATCCCAGTTTCAGGCTTAGAATCTAATGTCAACTCTTCGACATGTGAAAGTGAACATGTGCAGTAGGATATGTCAAGCTATCCTTAAACCATGGTAAAAGTGTTAAAGTATAGAAATAATATCAGGCATTGTAAAAATTTACTATCCCTTATATAGCCTACAAGCATCAGAATAATTCATAACATAAATTTCTAAAACAAACATCATTATCAATAAGTATCATAATTTCATTCTTCTGACATAATCTAAGGGATGTAAAATAGCTGGTTATCAAAAAAAAAAAAAAAGATAAACATGAATTCCTAGAATTCTACCCCCCAACTTAAATGTAATTGTCCTCAATTACACTAAGTCATAAAAATAAAGCAAGGTATAAAGGGTAGAGATCACCATAAGATCGTGTCAGAATAGTCGTCTTCCGCATTATAATCACCATATCGGCCACACAATTGAAACATCACCACCGACGAAACGCATGTCTATAGAAAATACGATCTATATCTGGTATTAATATTCGCCCATGAGCAATGTACAAAGGAACACCTGCCATAAAAATACCTTTCCAAAGAAAAAACAAATAGAATAAATGGAAAATATATCATGAATAGCAAAAAGGCATAAAAATTATTAAAAATTTCGGCAGAGTCTCCTTTGTATTTCTTGAATATGTAGCCTGTACAATCATTCATCCACATAATTTAAAATATAGACCTTAAAATATATTAAATCATCCACGCGCAACACCTAAAATAATCAGCATCAATAATATCGTGATTGAAAATCACGATCGTCCGATTGGAAAAAGGATCACTGTAGCCTCTGGATCATGTATGGCAGCCAATGGACGACTGAGAGCTCATGCATGAATACTGGGCCCTCTAGGCATTAAAAACACACCAAATCAACCAATTCACACAAGAAATCGAACTACGACGATCATGACATCACATTCAATCATTCTAAGCTCAATTCAAAGAAAACACACCCAAAATCAAACATGCAACTAATGGGAAATACAAGCAAGCATGCAAAGAATAAATTTCAAACAACTAGTTAAAAATCAAAGCAAAGATGGGTTGCCTCCCACCAAGCGCTAGGTTTATCGTCTCTAGCTCGACTTAGCTACCGATCAATCATTTATAATGTGGCTCCGCCAAGGTCATTGTTGGATCAAGTTGTAGAGGATTTTCAATATAAAGTTTTAATCTATGATCCTTTACTTTAAAAATTGAGCCAGACTTAATATGACGGATTTCAATTGACGTGTGGGGAACAATCTGTTGTACGAGGAATGGGCCGGTCCACCTGGACCTTGGTTTGACCGAATAGAGTCTAGGTCTAGCCTTGAATAACCAAACTTTATCGCCAACTTTCAAAACTCTCCGATGAATGAATTTAGGTGGCATGATCGAAGACGGTAAAGCTAGAGTTGAAGAAATATGAGGTCCAGGATCAATCGGAATTTTACTCCAAGAAATCTTACATACCTCCTTGTATACACCATCATTTCTCGCATCCTCAACAAGATTAAGATTATTAACAACACAAATAGGTGAATTATCCTTCACATCCATAACTTCATCTTTCAACTCTGGAAAATCAACATTAAGATCCGGTAAAGCATTTTTAACTACTATCTCATAATCGATCAAGACAGCAACATCACATGGATGTTTATAACTTCCACTAGACAAATCACCATCATCATGCATTATTTTATTCATCGCCTCATCCACACACATATCGATATCATCATTATTCATCAAAGCATTTACCATAAAACAATCATCATCATATGCATGGCGTTTTGACGTATGAAAAATATTCAATTTCAATTCCATATTCCCAAAAGTAAGTGTCATAATTCCATCCCTACAATTAGTGCAAGCATTAGCTGTAGCTAAGAAAGGTCGACCAAGAATTATAGGAGCATTTTTCTTAGTTTGCAAGCTTGGTTCCATATCCAACACCACAAAATCCACAGGAAACACACATTGACCAATTTTAACTAGAACATCTTCAAGCACACCCCGTGGGGTTTTAATTGAACGATCAGCTAACTGTAGAGTCATAGCGGTGGGTTTTAATTCTCCTATACCGAATTTGGAGTATAATGAATAAGGCATGAGATTCACGCTAGCTCCTAAATCAAGTAAAGCTCCATCAATCAAATGGTTTCCTATAGTGCAAGAAATAGTAGGAGTACCTGGATCTTTAAGTTTAGGAGGAATATCACTACGAAGGATTGAGCTTACTTGTTCAGTCAAGAAAATCTTTTTGGAAACATGAGATCTAGATCGACGCTTTTGAGTGCATAAATCTTTCAGAAATTTCGCATAAGACGGAATCTGTTTGATAGCGTCCAACAGAGGAAGATTGATATGAACTTTCTTGAAAACTTCAACCATCTCATCAAGTTTAGAATTTTTAGAAGGACGTGAAGTCGGATCTACCAGGGCCTCAGGAAAAGGAATTTTCGGAACATATGTCCTAGGATTCGGTTCAGGCAACGAAGTAGAATCATGAGGAGTAGGAATTGAAGTTTTGGGTAACACCTCATCATTAGATGCATGCAAGTCTCTATCTAATGGAACTTGAGAAGTAGATGGAGCTGCACTGAGAGGTTGAGATGTAAGATCATGATCTGGACATTCCTCATCTGGTTTCTCAATATTAGCAAAGGTCTTACCACTACGAAGAGTCGTAACGGCTTGAACTTGTTCATGAGAAGACTTGATCAAATGTTGACCTCTAGGATTCGAAATAGGTTGACTCGGCAATGTACCTTCTTCCCTTTTAGACAAGGCGTTAGCTATTTGACCCATTTGAGCTTCTAACTTAGCCAATGCTTGAGTATGAGAATGGAGTACTTTGGTAAACTCATCCATAGCTAGACCTTGGTTCGGTTGGGGAAAAGAAGGTTGGTTTTGAGGTTGTTGAGGTAGCGGTGCTCCATATGACGTGCCTCCCCAAGGTTGAGGCTGTTGAGATTGATATGGTCCTTGGGAAGGAAAATTTTGAGGAGGCTTATACTGAGGTTGGAATTTAGGAGGAAAACCCGGCATTTGATTGTTCACAGGGGGTCTAGGATTGAATGAATTAGACTGTTGACCAGGTGTTCTCCAAGAGAAATTTGGGTGATTGCGTAAACCAGGATTATATGTATTAGAATATGGATCATAAGCTGGTTTGGACTGATTATAAATTGCATTCACATTCTCCTGCACTAATTCTGGATATTGCAAAGCTAAATGACAGTCCGTGACATTGTGACCCGAATTTGAACATAAGAAACAAATATCTCCTGACTGCGGTGGCAATGGAGGATTTGAAGATACTACTTGGTTTGTAGTCTGAGTCAAAACTTGGTCAAGCTTCCTACTTAGAATATCTACTTGTTGAGCTAAACGAGTAGATTCATTTAATTCCAGGGTACCTCTAGGTCTAGCTTGATTGGGCGACTCTCGGGTATTCATAGAAGATGAAGCATGGTGTTGAGAATTCTCAGCTAATCTCTCAAACAACCTCCATGAATCGTCAAGGGGATTCGTAATAAACACTCCTCCACAGGCGGCATCAATAGTCATTTGGTGTCTCTCCTTAAGACCATTATAAAAATTTTCTATAATAGCCCATTGAGGGAATTGATGGTGAGGACACTTCCTAAGGAGTTCCCTATATCTATCCCAAGCTTCATGGAAAAGTTCATCATCAGCTTGTTTGAAAGATGAAATCTCTTTCCTAAGATCACTGGTCTTGGTAATTGGAAAGAATTTAACAAGAAACTGGGTTTGAAGTTGAGGCCAAGTCGTGATAGATCTGGGCTCTAAAGATGTAAGCCAATATTTTGCCTTGCCCTTGAGAGTAAAGGGAAAGAGTTTTAATTTCCAAGCATCATCAGTGAAATTATTGACTTTCACGGTCGAACTGATCAAGATAAATTCTTCTATATGGTTGTAGGGATCTTCATGAGACAGACCATGAAAGGCAGGAAGAGATTGAAGGAACTGAGGCTTGATTTCATAGTGGGCAGCTCCTATTACTGGGGGTTGAATGCATGAATTTGAAGTAAATGAAGTAGGAATGTAAAAGTCTTTCATATTCATGCGACCTTGATCTTCATGATGGGTCGGATTTTCATCATGATCATGATGATCGTCTAAGTTATGGTTCTCCATGGATGAATCAGGTGAAATATTCACAGGTCTAAGCAATGCAGCACGAGAATTCAAGAATTCTTGCAAAGTAATATTTAAATCTGAATCTTCACTAACATTCATCCATATACCACATCACAATAACCACCAAGGTTTAGAGATACTCACAGTGCTATCTCCGTGAGGTTTTGACCGATGCTCCTTTTCCGCTTGGAAGGTGCTTCGTCAAAGTCCCTAACGCACGATCAAAAGGATATGAAATATTAGCACTGGTACTATTTTTTTGGTCTTTTATATAATAAACGACAGAAATAAAAATACTAATTGAAATAAAACTACACTAGGCAATTAACTTAATAAACCGTTAGTTCCCCGGCAACGGCGCCAAAATTCTGACACGATCTTATGGTGATCTCTACCCTTTATACTTTGTTTTATTTTTATGACTTAGTGTAATTGAGGACAATTACATTTAAGTTGGGGGGTAGAATTCTAGGAATTCATGTTTATTTTTAGGAATTCTAGGAATTCATTTAAGTTGGGGGACAATTACATTCAAAATTTTGACACGCCTTGAAAAGTGTCGTTACCTTAACAAGGACGCCAAAATTACAAATTTATAAACCGAAACACTACTAACTACTTATGGGGTAGATAGCGATGAGTCCGGGTCGGTCCACAGGGAAAAACAGGATTAAGCCTAATTACCGTGCATAGTTCTAAATCAAAAGTTAAGGAAGATAGATGATAGTTGGTCTGTTAAACTAAATTGGGAGAATAACAATAGAGAAAAGGCTAGGAAGTTCTAATCCGTAATCGAGAGCTATCTAGGCATTCCTAGGACAAGAGCAATTCAATAAGTTCAAAATGGTTTTCTAAGGTTGATAGAAGATCGGCTAGGTCCACTATCACTCAACATAGATTCATTAGAAGGCTACGTCGGAATGAAGATCAAATCAGGGGATAATTGGTAGGAAAATAATCAAAGTGGTTCTAGCACTTTGAGATCGCCTAATCAATAAATATAAAGAATGAATCGTAGGTTACAATCATAGGTCTTAATGGTTCTAGCATTAAGGTAGTGGTTCTAGCACTCCTACAATCATAAGCTAGGGTTTAGAATCCAATCCAAAGATCTAACATGGTTCTAGCATGAAAGCAACTTGAACAAGTCCTAATCCTAGCCTCTAACATGCAATACTCAAAACCAGCGAGCGTAATCTCAGCGTAACTTTCACATCCGAACTCGAAACAAGGCGATTCAAGATTCGTTGGAAAGCTAAGACAGAGATTTACAACTTTTATGTTTTGAGTTTTCACAAAATCCGGCTGTATACCCACAGAAAAACCGAGACAAGACAGACCAAAATTAGGGCACAAAGAGCAAACAATACATTCACCATAAGAAATATTACCAATAGATATATAAAATCCGAATTTAATCCATTAAACCATCATAAAATACATGCTCTGATCCATAGGAAAACCGAAATAAACTCCCTATTACATCATAGAATTTCCTAGAATAAAGATTTAGCTACTCATCTTGAAGAAACGATCCATCGGGGAAGGTTGATGACGCGCTCCCGCCATGGATCTATCTTCAAGACCTAACCCTAATGTTTATTGAGGAAGAAGAACCAAGGAAACACCTAGGAGGAGAGGAAAATTCGTCCTTGGGTGGCTGCCAAAAATCCCCTCAAAAGGTCTATTTATAGGCCTTAATTAAACCCTAACTCGGATTAGATCTCAGCCCTTTATTTTCCCCGCAGCACCAAAAGAGATCGATCTCCATGGGAAATGGGATCGATCTCCTTCGTTCGTGACCTCAAAATCTGGGTAATGCCCGACCAAGATCGATCGCAGATCGATCTTCTTTTTTCGTAACTGCATCTTCTGCACCTCTGTACTAAAAATAGCATATCTTCATATAGGAAACTCCAAATCACGAACCGTAAAAAGTTCTGGAATCTAGACTTCAAGAGCTTTCCAACCATATATAGCACATCATTTGGTTCTTCCTAAGCAGGTACAGTTTAATCTTCAAAGATGGCCCACCTTTGCTCCATTGACTTCGCAGGTTCTTTATTTGTTCGTTTTAGCACCAAACTTGATCTAATCTTCGTTGAAGGCTCTTATACCTGAAATGCACCATAGACCATCAAAATAGTATTGCTCAGAGGCTAATAGGACTCAGTTAAAGGGGCGATTTGTGCACTTTTCACGCGTTATCACACCGCCCAACTTGATTTTTGCTAGTCCTCGAGCAAAGCAAGATAAAAATAAACATAAAGTAGTAAACCTAACTAGCCACTTTCGTAGGTCTCACGATTACACTTAGCATGTGTAACAAGCCTTTAAACCCCTGGGTGGCCCCAGTGGAGGAGTTATAGTCTCCTGAGGGTTTCCGGTGATGATACCCACAAACATCAATACATCCCCTTGACTATGCCATTAGAAATCCATCATAAGACTCATCAACTCTAATGCACGAATCAGAAATATTACCCATGAACGTACCCTTCAACTTCTAGTCACATAAAGATATAGCAAAGCAAAACATGCCGTAACATACTTCCAATACTTCAACATATTTACTCATGATCGAAAATAACTTTAACACTCCCGTGTGTGAATAGAGTTCCACATGCTTCCGAGTCTCCATTATATCCAAACATTCAACTATTCAAGATCACTATCCTGAGTCAGCATATATTTTCCACTTATCACATAACAATCTCTGTTATTTGTTTTTCTTTTTTTTTTTCTTTTTTTTTCAAGTAACTTCAACCGTTTTACGCGAACAACATGCTGGTTAGGCACATTGCCCGGTTACTAAGTATGAAGTCCTTTTCTTTTTTTTTTCTTTTCTTTTCAGGTAATTCAACTGTTTTATGCGAACAGCACGCTGGCTAGGCACACTGCCCGGTTACTAAGTTAAACACCCTACACTTTCAAACATATATACTTTTTGCGTACAGAGAATTGCATGTATTCATGTATCTTCTATGATATGACAAAGAACTGTAAATCTATTCCAGTTTCAGGCTTAGAATCTAATGTCAACTCTTCGACATGTGAAAGTGAACATGTGCAGTAGGATATGTCAAGCTATCCTCAAATCATGGTAAAAGTGTTAAAGTATAGAAGTAGTATCAGGCATTGTAAAAATTTACTGTCCCTTATATACTATACAAGCATCAGAGTAATTCATAAAATAAATTTCTAAAACAAGCATCTTTATCAATAAGTTTCATAATGTCATTCTTCTGACATAATCTAAGGGATGTATAATAGCTGGTTATCATAAAAATAAATAAATAAACATGAATTCCTAGAATTCTACCCGCCAACTTAAATGTAATTGTCCTCAATTACACTAAGTCATAAAAATAAAGCAAGATATAAAGGGTAGAGATCACCATAAGATCGTGTCAGAATAGTCGTCTTCCGCATTATAATCACCACATCGGCCACACACTTGAAACATCGCCACCGACGAAATGCATGTCTCTAGAAAATACGATCTATATCTGGTATTAATATCCGCCCATGAGCAATGTACAAAGGAACACCTGCCATAAAAATACCTTTCCAAAGAAAAAGCAAATAGAATAACTGGAAAATATATCATGAATAGCATAAAGGCATAAAAATTATTAAAAATTTCGGCAAAGTCTCCTTTGTATTTCTTGAATATGTAGCCTGTACAATCATTCATCCACATAATTTAAAATATAGACCTTAAAATATATTAAATCATCCACGCGCAACACCCAAAATAATCAGCATCAATAATATCGTGATTGAAAATCACGACCGTCCGATTGGAAAATCAATGTAGCCTCTGGATCATGTATGGCAGCCGATGGACGGCTGAGAGCTCATGCATGAATACTGGGCCCTCTAGGCATTAAAAACACTCCAAATCAACCAATTCACACAAGAAATCGAACTACGACGATCATGACATCACATTCAATCATTCTAGGATCAAACATGCAACTAATGGGAAATACAAGCAAGCATGCAAAGAATAAATTTCAAACAAGTAGTTAAAAAAATCAAGGAACCATGTCATTATCTTCATGGATGTGTGTGGTGTGAAAAATGGTAAATCCCATCCGTGCCTCCACCAAGGAACCATGTCATTATCTTCGAATTCATGCTTTCTAATGATGGGCAAGACCGTATCCAAATTCGTTCTAACATGAAATGTTGGCGCAACATCAAGACACGTATCATCACAGGTGCTAGGGTTTAGTAAATCTTCATACAATCCACACAGACTTGGCTCAACACTATTGAAAATATCCTCATGAAACACCTCATAAACCGGTAAATCGATCTCATAAGCTTCCTCAAAGATAGGTAGATTTTCAACAAAAACTTCATATACCGGTGAATTGATATCACAATTATTATCATCCTCAAGTATTTTCTCACAAGAATTCTTATTGATTGGTATATCCTCATAAAATACTTCATATATCGGTAAGTCACTTTCACAAGGAGCATCATTGCATAAAATATCATTACCGTATAAAACATCCTCAAAATGGTAAGCCTCATAATCATTATCCACCATTGATGGTACACTATCTAAGCTCTCATCATTAGAATAACATGTCCATGCATTGATCATAAAACATTCCCTATCACACGTACGATTCTTAGATGTATTAAAGATATTCAATCGTATCTCCATATTACCAAAAGTGACGGTCATGACACCATTCCGACAATTGATTAAGGCATTTGCGGTTACAAGGAAGGGTCGACCTAGAATAATGGGGATGGTTTTTTTATGTCGTGGGCCCGGCTCCATGTCTAAGACAACAAAATCGACAGGAAAGAATGCATTGTCTACTTTGATCAACACATCTTCAACTATACCTCTAGGTTTCTTCATTGATCTGTCCGTTAACCTAGATCTTTGGTGGAAGATCCATGGGTGGAGCGCGGCGACAACCTTCACCGACGGATCTCCTTCTTAAGATGAGTAACTAATCTCTAGCCTAGGGATTTTTATGATGTATTAGAGAATCTTTCTAGGGACTTCCATGGATTAGAGCATGTACTTTATAATGGTTTAATAGATAGATTTCAGATTTTATATATCTATTGGTAATATTTATTATGGTGAATGAATTGTTTGTTCTTTGTGCCCTAAATTCGGTCTGTCTTGTCTCAGTTTTTCCGTGAGTATATAGCCAGATTCTGTGAAAACTCAAAACATAAAAGTCGCAGATCTCTTCCTTAGCTTTCCACCGAATCTTGAATCACCTTGTTTCGAGTTCGGATGTGAAAGTTACGCTGAGATTACGCTCGCTGGTTTTGAGCATTGCATGTTAGAGGCTAGGATTAGGACTTGTTCAAGTTGCTTTCATGCTAGAACCATGTTAGATCTTTGAATTGGATTCTAAACCCTAGCTTATGATTGTAGGAGTGCTAGAACCACTGCCTTAATGCTAGAACCATTAAGACCTATGATTGTAACCTACGATTCATTCTTTATCTTTATCGATTAGGCGATCTCAAAGTGCTAGAACCACTTTGATTATTTTCATACCAATTATCCGCTGATTTGTTCTTCATTCCGACATAGGCTTCTAATGAATCTATGTTGAGTGATAGTGGACCTAGCCGATCTTCTATCAACCCTAGAAAACCATCTTGAACTTATTGAATTGCTTTTATCCTAGGAAGACCTAGTTAGTTCTTTATTACGGATTAGAAATCTCTTGGCCGTTTATCCTATTATTATTCAGTTGAGTTTAATCTGAGTTAAGAGTAGTTTAAAAACCCAAAATCATTTCCTTTATCAATCTTTTGATTTAGAACTATACGAGGTAATTATACTTAACACTTCTTTTCCCTGTGGACCGACTCGGACTCATTGCTATCTACCCATAAAGTAGTTAGTTAGTTATTCGGATTATAAATTTCTAATTTTGGCGTTCTTGTTAAGACCACAACACTTTTCAAGGCGTGTCAGAATTTTGACGCCGTTGCCGGGGAATAGAATAGTAGTTAAGTTAATTGCTTAGTGTATTTTTAATTCAATTAGTTATTTTCTTATGCTTATTATATTAAAAAAAATTAAAAATTAAAAAATTTTAAAAATTAAAAAAAAATTAAAAAAAAAAAGAAAGCGATTTGTGCTTACATTGCCTATTTTTCTGTTGCTAGGAGACGCCGACACAAAGAGAATCGATAATTTACGGTCGACGACGGACGTCTCGTGCTTGGACCAGCCCCTTGTGACGTATTTCTAACTTTTTGCTTGGTCCTTGTTTAATTAATTATTTATACATGGCCGATAATTATATGGCATCGGGTGCCACATTGAACGATTACTTTTTACCATCTAGTTGTGCACCCACTTATGTTAACGATACATATGATTTCTCAAACCCGTCTTATGATTCTCATTCATACACCTATGATCCGGATTTGAGTGATCATCCATACCATGATTGGCAATCCCAAGGTTATTATCCTCCCAATGTTCAACTACAAGATATGAGGATACCGGACCAACACTTTGCACCTAGTTTTGGACCATCTTATCTTCCTCAAACACAATACCCACCACCCCAACATTGGCATGAGCCTCTCAGTCCCTTTGAATCACAAGCGTACGTAGATCCATCTTTAGATGAAAGGATTCTTAAAGCTTTAGAGACTTTTGAGGAACTAACACCAATCCTACATTCTCATTCACAATTATTAGCCAATATGGAAGCCCGAATTGGACAACTAGCTTCTTTGATGGATTCATATGATGATGAGGCTGATGAGTGTGGGAATGAGTCGGTACTTCCTAGTTCTAATGATGATACTTGTGATACCCAATTTACCAATGTTAGTGACACATGCAATTATGTGATTCCTAATGAGACTTCACTTGTTCATGATGATGTGAATGGTGTTTCGCCAATGTGTGATGATATTATTAATGATCTGTGGTCGGCAGCACATATTGATTGGATGAAAGGACAAGTGCCTCATATTATTTATGATGTTGACAATGATGATAGTGATGCTCATCTTACCAATGTTTATGATATATGCACCGATGAGATTCCTTTTGAGGCATTACCGGTTCGTGATACTTTAGATGATAATATGTCTTGTGATGTTAATGAATCGGTGCCTCCGGTGTTTCTTGAGGATAATGGTATTGATAAATGCATGCATGACTTGGTACTTCATATGCGTGATGATCATGCTGTTGATGCTTATCCTTTAAATGATTACGATGCATGTGATGGTGATGTGGTTTGTGATAACTTGCCGGCTTCCGACGAAAAGAATGATAATGATGTTTGTAAGGATATATTGTCGGCATTTGATGTCAATGATGTTATTGATGAGAACTTACCGGTTTTCGATGGATATATTGATGACAATGTTTGCGACGATTCTCCACCGGTGTTTGATATTAGCGATGATATTAAGCCAATTTTTTATGCATCGGATGAGAAGTATGTTTTACCGGTTTTGGAGGATTCTGAGATTGATGGTGCTTGCAATACTGGCGTACCGGTTCTTGATGTGTTGGATGATGTTATGCCTATTTTTGATGATTTGAATGACTTAGATGATCCTTGTGAGACCTCCTTTAGGAAACCTCACTTTGAGCCTCTACCCTTTACTTCCTCCACACTTGTCGAAGATTGTGAGGAGACGGACCTTGTTATTCCACTTTTCCTAAGCCATGCTGAAGTTGATTGTAATTTCATCAAAGACTCTTGCAAGACTCCCCATTTTTGTAGTTTGTTTACTAAGGACCTTCCCTTTTTCTTTGATGAAGCATGTTTGCATGACTTTACTCGTATTCGGACCATGTATTTCTTTACCTCAAATCATCGACCTCCAAAAGACCACTTGAGGATGGATCTTTTTATTGAAATTCATGGCTTGAAGGATGACAATTGGCCCTTGATTAAAACTTTTACTGAATTGTTTGCCATGAATCCTTCTTTATTCTTTGATAAAACATGTTTGCACCTCCTCGCCATTCTTAGGAACATGTATTTCTTTACTTTCACCCATCGGCCACCAAAAGCCTATTTGATGATGGACAAATTTACTGATTCACATGATTTGCAGGATGATGATCGACTATTGGCTAAAACTTTTAATGATTTATTTGCCTTGGACCATCCGTTCTTCATTAATAAATCATGTCTGCATGTTTTCTCTATTCTTCACTCTCTGTATTTCTTCACCTGGAACCATCGGCCACCCAAATTCGGTTTTGATCTTTATAACATAACGTCGAGCGGAAGACGATAAACCGAGCACTTGCTAGGAGGACCCAGTTTTAAGGAGTTCTTTTTAATTTTTAGGATTTTTCTTAATTTTTAGGATTTTTCCATGATTTTGTTTCCAGTTTTCCTTTTTTCCCCAGATTTCCCTTATTTTTCCCGAGTTTTTCTCTCTCCTTCTCGTCGCGGCTCACCAGCGAGCCATGGGCTCGTCGTCCCGGCTCGTCCCCGAGCCGTCACCACCCACCGCCCGTCGCCGTCTATCCGACCATCCCAGTCCCTCTAAACCAACACCTACATCACCGCCATCTTCTCCTATACCTCCTCCCGACCTCGTATTCCCTCAATATCACCTCCTCCGACGCCGGTGAGCCTCCCCTATTTCACCGGCCATCTCCGATCACCTCTTCCACTGCTTCCCACCGCCCTTAACCACCTCCAGAACCTTCCTCTGGCTGTCACGAAGCATCTTCCACCCTCAAAACTCAAGCTTGCAGCTCGGATCGCCGGCGTCCACTCCCAACGATCTCTCAACCTCTCTGACCATCTTCTATTCGCCTCCTAGAACTCCAATTCATCAAATAAATCATATAGGTGAGTTCCTTAGGTCTCCACGATCCTTCCTCGATCCTTGCCTATCTAGATTGAAGCTCCGATCGCCGGTTTCCAACTCCGATCATCTCCCTCCGAGCCGTCCACCGCCATTCCGTCGTCTGGAGGCCACTATGCTTCGATCAGACTACACCAGTAAAGTCCTTGGCCCTCCACGATTCTATCCCAGCCCTTCCCGTCCTCCGGCGACGAGGTTTCACCGTCGATTCACCTCCGGCGAGCTCTCAACCGTCCATTGGCTGCCATACATGATCCAGAGGCTACAGTGATCCATTTTCCGATCGGACGGTCGCAATCATCAATCAGGACAATATTATTGATGCTGAATATTTTTGGTGTTGCGCATGGATGATTTAATGTATTTTAATGTCTATATTTTAAATTATGTGGATGAATGATTGTACATGCTACATATTCAAGAAATACAAAGGAGACTCTGCTGAAATTTTTAATAATTTATATGCCTTTTTGCTATTAATGATATATTTTCCGTTCTATTCTATTTGACTTTTTGGAAAGGTATTTTTATGCCAGGTATTCCTTTGTACATTGCTCATGGGCGGATATTTATATCAAATATAGATGGTATTTTCTAGAGACATGCATTTCGTCGGTGGCGATGTTTCCATTATGTGACCGATGTGGTGATTATAATGTGGAAGCCGACTATTCTGACACGATCTTATGGTGATCTCTACCCTTTATACATTGCTTTATTTTTATGACTTAGTGTAATTGAGGACAATTACATTTAAATTGGGGGTAGAATTCTTAGGGAATTCATGTCTATTATACATCCCTTAAAACTTGTCAAAAGAATGACATAATGATTTTTATTGACAAAGATGCATGATTTAGAAATCTATTCGATGATTTGTTCGGAAATTTATATGTCATATAAAGTCTAGCAAATTTAGCTATGCATGACATTATCTCTATACTTTAACACTTTTACCATGATTTAGGGATAACATGACATATCTTATCGCACTGAGCACTTTCACATGTGGATGAGTTGAAATTAGATTATGAGCCTAAGACTGGGATAGATTTACTGTTCTCTGTCATATCACATAAGATACATGAACACATGCAATTTTCTGTTCACAAAAAGTATCTGTCTGAAAGTGTAGGGTTTTCAACTTAGTAACCGGGCAGTGTGCCTAACCAGCGTGCTGTTCGCGTAAAACAGTTGAATTACCTAGAAAAAAAGAAAAAGAAAAAAAAAGAGAAATGAGAAAAAAAAAAGGATTTCATACCTAGTAACCAGGCAGGGTGCCTAACCAGCATGTTGTTCGCGTAAAACGGTTGAATTTCCTAAAGAAAAAAAAGTATGTGTCTGAAAAAAAAAAGAACAAATATTGTTATGTGATAGTGGAAAATATGTGCATGTTTAGAATGTTGATCTTGAACAGTTGAATGCTTGGATATAATGGAGACTCTGATGCATGTGGAACTTTATTCACACACTGCAGTGTTAAGGTTATTTTTGAATTATGATTAAATATGTTGAAGTATTGGAAGTGTGTTATGATATGCTTGTATTTACTCTACTTTTATGTGTCTGTGAATTAAAGAATACATTCATGAATATTATTTCTATTTGATGCATTAGAGTTAATGAATATTATAATTGAGTTCTGATGATATGTCAAGGGGATGTATAGATGTTTGTGGGTATCATCTCTGAAAACCCTCAGGAGACTATAACTCCTCCACTGGGGCCACCCAGGGGTTTAAAGGCTTGTTACACATGCTAAGTGTAATCGTGAGATCTACGAAAGTGGCTAGTTAGGTTTACTGCTTTATGTTTATTTTTATCTTGCTTTGCTCGAGGACTAGCAAAGATCAAGTTGGGGGATGTGATAAGACGTGAAAAGTGCACAAATCACCCTTTTAACTAGGTCTTGTTAGTCTCCAAGCAATGCTATTTTGATTGTCTTTTCCCCATTTCAGGCTTAAACACCCTCAACGAAGATTAGATCAAGTTTGGTGCTAAAACGAACAAATAAAGAACCTGCTAGGAGCAAAAGAGCAAAGGAGCAAAGATGAACTATCTTTGACATCAAAACTGTACCTGCTCAGGACGAACCAGATGATGTACCATATATGATTGGAAAGCTCTTGAAGTCTAGATTCCAGAACTTTTTACTGTTCGTGATTTGGAGTTTCCTAGAGGAAGATATGCTATTTTTAGTACAGAGGTGCAGAATTTGCATGGGAAGCATATCGATCTGGTTCGGGCAAATTCCAGTTTTTGAAGTTCCCGAAGTGAAGAAGATCGATCTCAACCCAAAGGAGATCGATCTCCTTGGGCGCTGCGGGAAAAATAAAAGGAAATTGACTAATCCGAGTTAGGGTTTGTCTTAGGCTATAAATAGCCTTCTTTGGAGGCGTTTTGGCAGCCTTCCAGGGCCGAATTTGGGGGTTCCTTTAGACGTTTTTTTTTGCAGCTTTCTTCCCCCTTTTTCTTCATCCTTTCTTCTCAAATAAATTAGGGTTAGGGTTAGATCTTTGGGAGAAGATCCATGGATGGATGGCTTCAACAACCTTCATCAAGGTGTCCTCTTCTTAAGATGAGTACCTAAACCCTAGCCTAGGAATTCTATGATGTAATAAAGTTATTTATTAGGGTTTTCTATAGATTATGAGTTGTAAATCATACGTTTGATGATTGAATGGATTGTTTTTATGTTCTTATCTATTGGTGTGATTATTATTATATGTTAGATGAATGATTTGTTCCTATATGCCCTAGATTTAGGTCTTGTGCATGTTAGGGCTTGAGATTAGGGATTCTCGTCAAACGTCTATGCTAGGACCATGGATGTGAGGATTTCCTTCTCGTGATTAAAGGCCTTGTAATGCTAGGATCATTACACATAATGCTAGAACCATTATGACCGCTTCTTAATCCGTTATTCATCATTATTCGAGATTAGGGATTTCATATGTGCTAGAACCACAATGCTAGTGCCAGAACCACTAGGTTAACTCTAATCCTTGATACATTCTAGTAGGCGATCTCAAGGTGCTAGAACCATCTTGATTATTTACCAATATCCATTCTTGATATTATCCCCGACGGCTTCGTTGAGCGGTAGGACTTCTAGCCATTCACCTATCGACTATATGAAATCATCTAAGTTGATTTATCTGCTCTTATCTTAGGAATACCTAGTAAGTTCTTTATTATTGATTAGAGTTCCTTGGCATTATCTTATCTATTAGTACTCTTTTCGTATTTGTTTAGTTCTAGATAAAAACCCAAAAGATTATCTTTTTCCCAACTCCTTGGCTAGGAATTATACCTAGTATACGACTTAAACCATTAGTTCCCTGTGGATTCGACTCGGACTCATTACTATCTACTCATAAAGTAGTTAGTTAGTAGTTTGATTATAAATTTGTAATTTTGGCGTTCTTGTTAAGACCACGACACTTTTCAAGGCGTGTCAGAATTTTGGCGCCGTTGCCGGGGAATTAATTAAGGTTTTAAGTTGTTTACTTAGTGTAGTTGCTTCCAACTAGTTGTTTCTTTTGTTCTTATTTATTTATCAAAAAAAAAACAAAAATCATAAAAAAATTAAAATTTAAAAATACAAAAATAGAATTTGTGCTAACATTTCTATATCTTTGTGTTGATAGAAGACACCGCCGTGCGAGATTTGACGACATCTAAGCGACGACGGGCGTCTCATTCTTGGACCATCCACTGTAACGTATTTCTATCTTTTTGGTGTGATCCTTGATTGTTTTGATTGATATACATGGCCGATAAGTATATGCCACTGGGTGATGCATTACATAATTATTCTTTACCATCTAGTCATACACCCGCTTATGTTAATGACGCATATGATTTCTCGAACCCGACATATTATTCGCATTCATACACCTATGATCCGGATTTGAGTAATCATCCATACCCCAATTGGCAATACCAAGGTTACTATCCTATGAATGTTCAACACCAAGATTACTATCCTAACCCGCACTATGCACCTAGTTTTGAACCGTCTTATCCTTCTCAACCACAATACCCATCACCCCAACATTGGTATGAGCCTTCTGTCTCTCTTGAACCGCAAGCACAAGTAGAGCCATCTTTAGATGAAAGAATATTTCTACAAGAAATTCTACATTCTCATTCGCAATCAATAGCTAGGATACAAGCCCAAATTAAGCAACTCACATCTTTGATAGAATCCTACGATGATGCGGTTGATGATTGTAGGAATGATTCGACACTTCCTAGTTTTAATAATGTTACTTGTGATAGCCAAGTTGCCAATGTTAGTGACACATGCACTTATGAGATTCCTAATGAGACTTCACTTGTTCATGATGAGTCGAATGATGTTTCGCCGGTGTGTGATGATATTATTGATGATTTCTGGTCGGCGGCACATATTAAATGGTTGAATGGACAACTGCCTCATATTGTTCATGATGATGATGATAGTGATGAAAGCATGTGTGACTTAGAGCCTCCTACGATTAATGATGATGTTGATAATGCTTATCCGGTTAATGATTTTGAGGCATGTGATGGTGGTATAGTTTATGATAACTCACCGGTTTCCGATGAACAAATTAATGATGATGTTAATAAAGAGATATTACCCGCATTTGATGTCATTGATATGTTTCATGAGGACTTACCGGTGTTTGAGTATGCTATTGATGATAATGTTCAGGATGATAAGTCATTACCGGTGAATGATATGTTTAATGATAATGAGCCTGTACTTGAGGCATCATATGCGAGTGATATTTTACCGATTTTTGATGATTATGGTGATGAAAGTACATATAATGATAAGTTACCGGTTTTTGACGTGTCGGATGATGATGGTGTTTTGCATTGTTTAAATGATAATGAGGAATCTAGTGATATTAGCCAGACCTTTCATAGAAAATCTCAATTTGAGCTTTTACCATTCATGCCATCCACACTAGTGGAACATTCTGGGAGGTTAGACCTTGTGTCGATTAGAGACCATGCCAATTTTTATCGAAACTTCATCGAAGATCTTATGCCGACTTCTCGTCCTTCTAGAACTTTGTTTGCTACGGACATTATCTTTTTCTTTGATGACGATTGTTTGCATGGCTTTACCCTTCTTCGGACCATGTATTTCTTTACTTTAAATCATCGGCCACCAAAAGACCACTTGATGATGACTCCATTTATTGAAATCCATGACATGCAGGACGACAATTGGCCAATGCCTAAAGCTTATAATGAATTATCTGCCATGAATTCTCCTTTTTTCTTTGATAAAGCATGTTTACACCTCATCTCCATCCTTCAATGCATGTATTTCTTTACTTTAAATCATCGGCCGCCAAAAGCCTATATGATAATAGACAGATTTATTGAAACAAATGGTTTGCAGGATGGTGATTGGTCACTAGCTAAATTTTTTAATGATTTCATTACTTGGGACCAGTCTTTCATCTTTGATAAATCATGTTTGCACGTCTTCTCTATTCTTCACTCTCTGTATTTCTTCACCTGGAACCATCGGCCACCCAAATTCAGTTTTGATCTTTATAACATAACGTCGAGCGGAAGACGATAAACCGAGCACTTGCTGGGAGGACCCAGTTTTTAGGAGTTCTTTTTAATTTTTAGGATTTTCCTTAATTTTTAGGATTTTTCCATGATTTTGTTTCCAGTTTTCCATTTTTCCCCGGATTTCCCTTATTTTTCCCGAGTTTTTCTCTCTCCTTCTCGTCGCGGCTCACCAGCGAGCCATGGGCTCGTCCCCGAGCCGTCACCACCCACCGCCCGTCGCCGTCTCTCCGACCATCCCCGTCCCTCAAAACTACCACCTACATCACCGCCATCTTCTCCTCTACCTCCTAACAACCTCGTCTTCTCTTAACATCACCTCCTCCGACGCCGGTGAGCCTCCCCTGTTTCATTCGCCATCTCCGATCACCTATTCCACTGCTTCCCACCGCCCTTAGCTACCTCCAGTGCCTTCCTCTGACTGTCACGAAGCTTCTTTCACCCTCAAAACTCAAGCTTGCAGCTCGGATCGCCGGCGTCCACTCCCGACGATCTCCCACCGCGCCGGCCATCTTCTATCCACCTCCTGGAACTCCTATTCTAAAATTAAATCCCATAGGTAACTTCCTTAGGCCTCCACGAACCTTCCTCGATCCTTGCCTATCTAGATTGAAGCTCCGACCGCCGGTTTCCAACTCCGGTCATCTTCCTCCGAGCCGTCCACTGCCGTTCCGTCGTCTAGAGGCCACTATACTTCGATCAGACTTTACCAGTAAACCCCTTTGCCTTCCACGATTCCATCCCAACCCTTCCCGTCCTCCGGCGACGAGGTTTCACCGTCGATTCACCTCCAGCGAGCTCTCAGCCGTTCCATTGGCTGCCATACATTATCCAGAGGCTACAGTGATCCATTTTCCGATCGGACGGTCGCGATCATCAATCAGGACAATATTATGGATGCTGATTATTTTAGATGTTATGGGTGGATGATTTAATATATTTTAATGTCTATATTTTAAATTATGTGGATTAATGATTGTACAGGCTACATATTCAAGAAATACAAAGGAGACTCTGCCAAAATTTTTAATAATTTATATGCCTTTTTGCTATTAATGATATATTTTCTATTCTATTCTATTTGATTTTTTGGAAAGGTATTTTTATGGCAGGTGTTCCTTTGTACATTGCTCATGGGCGGATATTTCTACTAAATATAGATCGTATTTTCTAGAGACATGATTTCTTGACGTGGTGATGTTGCCGTTGTGTGGGCGAGGTGGTGATTATAATGTGGAAGCCGACTATTCTGACACGATCTTATGGTGATCTCTACCCTTTATACCTTGCTTTATTTTTATGACTTAGTGTAATTGAGGATAATTACATTTAAGTTGGGGGGTAGAATTCTAGAAATTTATGTTTATGATTCTTAGGGAATTCATGTCTATTATACATCCCTTAAAACATGTCAAAAGAATGACATTATGATTTTTATTGATAAAGATGCATGATTTAGAAATCTATTCGATGATTTGTTCGGAAATTTATATGTCATATAAAGTCTAGCAAATTTAGCTATGCATGGCATTATCTCTATACTTTAACACTTTTACCATGATTTAGGGATAACTTGACATATCCTAATGCACTGAGCACTTTCACATGTTGAAGAGCTGAAATTAGATTCTGAGCCTAAGACTGGGATAGATTTATTGTTCTCTGTCATGTCACAGAAGATACACGAACACATGCAATTTTCTGTTCACAAAAAGTATCTGTCTGAAAGTGTAGGGTTTTCAACTTAGTAACCGGGCAGTGTGCCTAACCAGCGTGCTGTTCGCGTAAAACAGTTGAATTACCTGAAAAAAAAAGAAAATGAAAAAAAAGAGAAATGAAAAAAAAGAGAAATGAAAAAAAAAGGATTTCATACCTAGTAACCGGGCAAGGTGCCTAACCAGCATGTTGTTCGCGTAAAACGGTTGAATTTCCTAAAGAAAAAAAGTATGTGTCTCAAAAAAAAAGAACAGATATTGTTATGTGATAGTGGAAAATATGTGCATGCTTAGAATGTTGATCTTGAACAGTTGAATGCTTGGATATAATGGAGACTCTGATGCATGTGGAACTTTATTCACACACTGGAGTGTTAAGGTTATTCTTGAATTATGATTAAATATGTTGAAGTATTGGAAGTGTGTTATGATATGCTTGTATTTACTCTACTTTTATGTGTCTGTAAATTAAAGAATACATTCATGAATATTAGTTCTATTTGATGCATTAGAATTAATGAATATTATAATTGAGTTATGATGATATGTCAAGGGGATGTATAGATGTTTGTGGGTATCATCACTGGAAACCCTCAGGAGACTATAACTCCTCCACTGGGGCCACCCAGGGGTTTAAAGGCTTGTTACACATGCTAAGTGTAATCGTGAGACCTACGAAAGTGGCTAGTTAGGTTTACTGCTTTATGTTTATTTTTATCTTGCTTTGCTCGAGGACTAGCAAAGATCAAGTTGGGGGGTGTGATAAGACGTCAAAAGTGCACAAATCACCCTTTTAACTAGGTCTCGTTAGTCTCCGAGCAATGCTATTTTGATTGTCTTTTCCCCATTTCAGGCTTAAGGACCCTCAACGAAGATTAGATCAAGTTTGGTGCTAAAACGAGCAAATAAAGAACCTGCTAGGAGCAAAAGAGCAAAGGAGCAAAGATGAACCATCTTTGACATCAAAACTGTACCTGCTTAGGACGAACCAGATGATGTACTATATATGGTTGGAAAGCTCTTGTAGTCTAGATTCCAGAACATTTTACGGTTTGTGATTTGGAGTTTCCTAGAGGAAGATATGCCATTTCTAGTACAGAGGTGCAGAAGAAGCAGTTACGGAAAACCAGGTACAGTTACGGTCGACCGTCAGGCCCAAAGCAAACATACTAAAGCTGGACGGTCGATACATCGATCGACCGTCGAGCCTGACGGTCGATGCACCGATCGACCGTCGAGCTCAAAACGCAGTATTCCGGAAATCCATTTTCTAAGATTTGAAGGATCAAAACATGTTAGAATACAATCAAACTTTGCAAGCAAGTGTATTTTGAAGTGAGGGATCTAACGATGCAAAGAAATCCATATTTGGACGGTTAAATCCGATTTTAGGTCGGAAAACCAAAACCGACGAAACTTCGACAATACGGGAAACGAACCGTTACAATACCAGAATTTGCAAAGCAAGAATACAAGGAATGACCTACATTGCACACCAGGAACTACAAGCATTCTAACATGGCATTCACAGCACAACCATAAACATCCTAGCCTAGTAGAACCCGATCCAAGGATCGAGGTAGAAACACCTACCTCAACAGCAAAGAAGCTCTCCACGCGTCCAGCCAACCTCGCCGCAAAGATCCGCTACTCAAGCTCAGTCCTCCAGGCTTTAGCCCAGCCGGAGGAGAAGGGGAGAAGGGAGAGGAAGAGGAGCCGTCGGTGGAGAAGAGAAGGAAGAACTAGCCAAGGAAGAGGAGAAGGGAAGGAGAGAAGAGAGGGGAGCGGGTAGGGGGTTGGAGACAACTGCTCCAACCACCCTCCACTCACCAGGCCCTCTAATGGGCCGGATCCTCTAACGGGTCGAAAGCCCGCTCACGAGCCCGATAGCGAGCTCTAGCGCACCCGATCTGGGATCTTCCGATCCCGGACCCACCTAACCATTCTAAACAATCACATACATCAAACCAAGGCCGTGGGTGCAACGCGGGTGTGAAACCGACCACCATGGGCATATTTACCAAAATGCCCCTGGGGTCCAAACCGCCACACGATCGCCCGATCGTGCCCGACGCGGAACCAAACCAATAGGAAACCGGCTCTCGACCCCCGTGGTCGAGTCAAGTCCGAGGGACGGGCCCTCACAACCTAAACACCTTAAAAAGAATTTCGTCCCGAAATTCAAGGTGGAAGCCGGGGGAAAAAGAGAAACAACTAAGCCTACCTGCACAAACAAGGCTACAGCTAGGGGTGCCAACACCCGCAACAAGGAACTACCTGAAGAGGTGAACAGTCGGGGAAACTCCCGACGCATGCGATCCTCTCGCTCCCAAGTCAGACTCTCTGCACTGCCGTGTCTCCACCTGACCATGACCAACGGTAAAGATCTGCCTCTGAGCACCTGATCACGTCTGTCTAAGATCTGCACTGGCTGCTCTATGTAGGTGGCGTCCTCCTCTACCTCAAGGTCGTCGTGTCTGATCACGTGAGAAGGATCTGGAACGTACTTCCGCAGCATAGAAACGTGGAAGGTGGGATGAACTGCTGACATGTGCGGAGGTAGAGCCAACTAGTAGGCGACTGCTCCAACGCCTCCGATGATCTCAAATGGACCAGTGAACCTCGGCGCTAGCTTGCCCCTGCTACCAAACCTGATCGACCCTCTGCGCGGGGACACCTTCAGTAGCACTCTGTCGCCAACTGCGAACTCCAGGGGTCGTCGCCTGCGATCTGCGTAGCTCTTCTGCCTGCTCTGTGCTGTCAGAAGCCTCTGCCTGATCTGTGCCAACCTCTCTGACGACTGCCTGATGATGTCTGGACCGGTAAGAGATGCCTCCCCAACCTCTGTCCAACACACCGGTGAGCGACACGGTCTGCCGTACAACGCCTCGAAGGGTGCAAAACCCAAACTGGCCTGGAAACTGTTGTTGTAGGCAAACTCCACCAAAGTCACGTGCTGCTCCCAAGTACCTCCCGCGTCTAGCACACATGCTCTGAGCATGTCGTCCAAGATCTGGATAGTCCGCTCTGACTGCCCGTCTGTCTGAGGGTGGAAAGCTGTGCTGAACGTCAGTGCTGTCCCCAAGGAATCCTGGAAGCTGCTCAAGAACCTGCCGGTGAATCTGGGATCTCTGTCTGACACTATCGACACTGGGATGCCGTGCAGTCGTACTACCTCGTCAATGTACCTCTGGCTCAGTCTGGCAACTGGATCCGTCGTCCTCATGGGAAGGAAATGAGCCGATTTGGTCAGTCGATCGACAATGACCCAAATCGCATCATTCCCCCTCGGTGTCCTGGGTAGCTGATGAGAATGCATAATGTTATATTTCTATCCCTTAATATTTAGTCTCCTATGCTTATTTAGTTCCTAAATACACTCATTATTCTTATATTTTGATTTAGGATGCAATTGAAGTCCTTAAGTCGAAAAGAAGCTGAAAAGAGTGCTTGGATCAACTTTAAAGATTTATCTGTACCTGCTTATGAAGAACCAGAGGATGTGCCATATATGGTTGGAAAGCTCTTGAAGTCTAGATTCTGAAGAATTTTACAGTTCGTGATTCCGAGTTTCCTAGAGGAAGTTACGGCAATTTCAGTACCGATGCGCAGTCTGAATGGCAGAAAGGAAAATAAGCTGGAAGTCCGAGCGAAGGTCCGATCGATCGCACCTGGCAAAACCGTGACAGAACATGTAGTTTTTGGCTGATCATGGTTCGATCGATCGAACCATCACTCCTACTGAGCCAGATCGATCCGACACCTAGAGTTGGATCTATCGGACTCAAAAATAGCCAGAGAAGGTGGATTTTTATGCGTCCGATCGATCCAGCACTTAAAGTTCGATCGATCGGACTTGGGAATTAAAGGGTGACAGAACGTATGCTTTTTAGAGGAACACAGTTCGATCGATCGGACCATCGATCGAACTCGGGAAGAGCCAGAGACGAAGATTTTTACGAAATCGATCGATCCGACTCCCTTATTCCGATCGATCGGGCTCGGGCGTGAATAGAAGTTGAAGATTTTAATGAGACCGATCGATCCAGCATCCAAGGTCCGATCGATCGGACTTTCTCAGTGAATTAAATCAACGGTTTAGATCTAATCCGTTGATGGAGAGGCTTTGGGGCTATAAATAGGACTCTTTCTAGGGGTTGAGGGGGGATTCTTGGACACTTTTGGCTGCTCTTTCTCCTCCTTTATATTTTTTCTAGGTTTTATTTTCTTTATTAGAATCTTTTGAGGATTGTTCTCGATGGCCCTGCGTGGCTAAGTCTTGATCCTTGGTCGAGGAGACTGAAACCTCGGAATCAATGAGACTGTGAGATCTAATTTATTTTTATTGTTCAGTTTATAGATAAGTATTGAATGTTCTTCTGTGTTTATCTTCATGATTGTCTTGTCTAATTGCTAGGAGCGCTACTAGTTTATTATTCATGGCGATCTACTGCTAGGTTCGATATCAAATCCAGAATTGTTTGATCCCTCTAATCTGCGAAGCAACTAGGATCTAATAATTTACTGCTGATCAGATCTTGTTAGATCTTAGGAAGAATATTCAACTAGATTAAATGCAACCGCTTGTGCTTGTGTTGTTTAGCTTCATCGATCTCCCTATTCTTAATGCTGCTACTAGATTAAATCTACAGCGCTTGTCTTAGGTTGTCTAGTAGTTAGGGTTGATTAGATCGCTTGTTTCTAATTAACTATGATCGAGGAGAGATTCGAATTTAATTCGGACGGTGAATATTCATGGTATGAATTGATTGATACTAGCATCTATGATCAGTTGTTGGATTCCGATGGTGGATGTTGACTCAGACCAAGGTTTGTTCTCTTGATTCAACTTGTTTCTTTTATTTAGATTATTTCTTTATTGTTTTTCCTCACGTTTAAAAACCCCCCTATCTTTGTTCACTAAGCACAAAACTAGACTGAACACTTTTCGTGGGATCGACTCGTACTCGCACTACTACATTTGTTTTGAAGAGTATTGGATTTATTTTTGAGTGCCTGCGACAGCACATCAAATTTTGGCGCCGTTGTCGGGGAGTGATTCTAGTTGATTTTTGTGCTTATAGTGATCTTTATTTTCAAAAAAAAAAAAAAAAAAACTGAGAACCCCTTGGTTATGGACCCGAATTATAATATGCCACCTGGTGACATATGGAATGATGATTTGTCTTTTGGTTATGAACCCGTTTACAATAATGACACATATGGTTTCTCAAACCCGGCCTATGATTCATATTCATATTCTTATGATTCGGATTTTAGAGATCATACCGACCCTAGTTGGCAGTTTCATGGTTTCCCAAACCCGGCTTATGATTCATATTCATATTCTTATAATTCGGATTTTAGAGGTCATACCTACCCTAGTCGGCAGTTTCAAGCACGAATGCAAGAGATTCTGAAGGTAATGGAAGAAAATACTAAGTCCTTAAGAGAAAATAATAATTCCATAAGAGAAAATACTAATTCCTTAAGAGAATCGCGTATTTTTTGGGAGGAAAGATTTTCTAGGGAACGTGAAAAAACTGAGAACCTCTTCATTGCTCAGTCACAAATGCAACAAGAGCCACTAATAATTGACCAAGTTAATGTGAGTCACTCTTTTGATAAAGAAGTTGATAGATATGATTCTATGCCTCATGTTTGCAATGATAATACTTGTGATGCTTTTGTTTCTGATAATAATGATATATGTCATAATACTTGTGATTCTTTGTCGGTGCATGAAATTAATGATGATATTTCACTGACTGCTGAGGTTGGAGATGCTTCGGGGGAGATTCTACAGAAGGCAGATGAAGAAGTTGTCCAACCATGTCCAATCTACCGCGAGAAAGATTCGGTCGACCGCCGAGAATACCAGGAACATTTATTCGACGAACCTCCTCCGACTGAAGTTGAAAGCATTCCTGTTACGCCGCGAGGGATATTTCCTGTGACTATCTCATCTTCATTAGTGGTTAAAAAGGAGATGACCTTAGTAGATATTTTCATATCTCGACGGATTTATTTTCGATCATGTAATCTTGATATCTTTGACAATCCGAACGACGACATTATTAATAGTTCAATGGATGAGTCGAGTATATTTGAGCATAATGTTGACTCCTTTCTTCCTGATCACCATGATGACATGCATTTTTGTTTGAGAGATCTAGCTATCTTGTTTATTGGTGTTAGTATGGAAAAGCTAAATCTCAGTTTTGAAATATGCCACTTGAGTTCATATGTTAAATTAACCTTGCTAGCACTATTGAGGTTAAATATGCATATTATGGCATCCATTGATTTTGCATACCATCGTGCTAGAGAATGGCCACCGAGGGCACGATTAAAACTTTTTCTATTGTATATAGTAGTTTAGTTTGTTTTATTTACTTTCTTGTGTGGTTGAGAGTGCTAAAATTATTTTTAGGTTGTGTGCATGCATGTTTGCTTTTGTTTTGTTTTACTTTGCTTTTGCTTTGTAGGTGATTGAGTACCCCTGTGATACATGAAGAATTCGCCCAGACATGCAGTGAACCATTCCTGTGCAACTCATAAATAAAAGCGCTGCTTGGGAGGCAACCCAAGGGGAGTTCGTTCCTTTCTCTTTTTAGTCATTTTTGCTTTTCTTTGCATTCCACCTTACATTGGGGACAATGTCAGTTTCAAGTGTGGGGGAGATCTAGGTTGCATTTGCCATGAGCGAGAACAAGTTAAGCTTAACATATTCATAACATGATTGAATGAGTAATTTTTCGACATAGAATTAATTAGTTGAGTTATTTTCCTTGAGATGGTAGTGACTAAATGAGTAGACAAAAGCTGGTGAGATTTTGAGCCTTTAGACTGACACATTCATATCAGTCTCACTAATTTCTTTCATGAGAGATATTCTTCCATGGATTTGTTTTTCTAGAACTTGCTTTGATTCTATTCGAGGTCACATTGACACATGCAGACATGAACATGATTAAGGCCATTTTTGTTATAAGTTACTTAAGCCAAATAGCCTACCTTGTGATTAATTTTTCCTTTTGCTAAACACCTTTGAGCTTTATTGACTTTATTGTTAACCCACATTACAAGCTTTAAACCTGAAAAAAAAAAAATATATTTCCGTTACCCAAGCCAGGAAACTAGTGGAGCATTGATCATTATTATGACATGTATGGGTGCAATAGTTCAAGTGTGGGGGTGTTTGGATTTGTGGTATGGCCATGATTGGTGAAGTGGAGTTTATTTTTCATACTCAATTCATGAGTATGTTGTTTCTGAAAAAAAAAAATGAAAAAAAAGGAAAAGAAAGTGGAGGAAACTGTTTTTCATGTTATAAAATGTGTTTATGAATCCTCCTAATACTCCAAAAAAGGGGTATGTCTATGTATGATTTCTACAAAAGGTGGAAGTTGTTGCAAAAGATTGTTCACTATTTCAGTAAAAAGTATTCCTTTGAACAATCTCTTTGCCAAGGTCGTAATGCTATATGGTTCGAGTATGTTAAAGCCAAGTTGAAGAAGTTGCTGAACGGAGTGATTGGTTGTACATGTCTTATTGATGCATTTTTGCTCCATTAGTTCCATTGGCTTTTGAGCTACATTCCCAAATATTTCCTACCTTGATCCTAGACCCCATTACAACCTTTTGAAGTCCTTATGATTTGTGTTATGCATGTGATTCTAGTGGTGGAGAATGAGAAGATATGCAAGCTTATGGTAGATCATTTTCATTGGAATGAATTTGAGTGAAATACATACCCTTCAAACACATGAGAGTTGAGTGTTAATTTCCGTGAGGGTCTACTTATTTATTTTGCTTCATCTTCAAGTGAAAATGCTTATTGATTGATTTTTAAGTTGCTTAAAAATGTTTGTTCATGATGTGTTATGAATTGTGAAGAGCTTGATTGTTCTTTGTTGATGGTGTTGCAACCTTGATTTCTTGAGTAGAGTGAATTTTAGTTTTGCCCGAGGAAGAGCAAAAGCTAAGTGTGGGGGAATTTGATGAGAATGCATAATGTTATATTTTTATCCCTTAATATTTAGTCTCCTATGCTTATTTAGTTCCTAAATACACTCATTATTCTTATATTTTGATTTAGGATGCAATTGAAGTCCTTAAGTCGAAAAGAAGCTGAAAAGAGTGCTTGGATCAACTTTAAAGATTTATCTGTACCTGCTCATGAAGAATCAGAGGATGTGCCATACATGGTTGGAAAGCTCTTGAAGTCTAGATTCTGGAGAATTTTATGGTTCGTGATTCCGAGTTTCCTAGAGGAAGTTACGGCAATTTCAGTACCGATGCGCAGTCTGAATGGCAGAAAGGAAAATAAGCTGGAAGTCCGAGCGAAGGTCCGATCGATCGGACCTGGCAAAACCGTGACAGAACATGTAGTTTTTGGCTGAACATGGTTCGATCGATCGAACCATCACTCCTACTGAGCCAGATCGATCCGACTCCTAGAGTTGGATCTATCGGACTCAAAAATAGCCAGAGAAGGTGGATTTTTATGCGTCCGATCGATCCAGCACTTAAAGTTCGATCGATCAGACTTGGGAATTAAAGGGTGACAGAACGTATGCTTTTTAGAGGAACACAGTTCGATCGATCGGACCATCGATCGAACTCGGGAAGAGCCAGAGACGAAGATTTTTACGAAATCGATCGATCCGACTCCCTTATTCCGATCGATCGGGCTCGGGCGTGAATAGAAGTTGAAGATTTTAATGAGACCGATCGATCCAGCATCCAAGGTCCGATCGATCGGACTTTCTCAGTGAATTAAATCAACGGTGTAGATCTAATCCGTTGATGGAGAGGCTTTGGGGCTATAAATAGGACTCTTTCTAGGGTTTGAGGGGGGATTCTTGGACACTTTTGGCTGCTCTTTCTCCTCCTTTATATTTTTTCTAGGTTTTATTTTCTTTATTAGAATCTTTTGAGGATTGTTCTCGATGGCCCTGCGTGGCTAAATCTTGATCCTTGGTCGAGGAGACTGAAACCTCGGAATCAATGAGACTGTGAGATCTAATTTATTTTTATTGTTCAGTTTATTGATGAGTATTGAATGTTCTTCTGTGTTTATCTTCATGATTGTCTTGTCTAATTGCTAGGAGCGCTACTAGTTTATTATTCATGGCGATCTACTGCTAGGTTGGATATCAAATCCGGAATTGTTTGATCCCTCTAATCTGCGAAGCAACTAGGATCTAATAATTTACTGCTGATCAGATCTTGTTAGATCTTAGGAAGAATATTCAACTAGATTAAATGCAACCGCTTGTGCTTGTGTTGTTTAGCTTCATCGATCTCCCTATTCTTAATGCTGCTACTAGATTAAATCTACAGCGCTTGTCTTAGGTTGTCTAGTAGTTAGGGTTGATTAGATCGCTTGTTTCTAATTAACTATGATCGAGGAGAGATTCGAATTTAATTCGGACGGTGAATATTCATGGTATGAATTGA
This sequence comes from Narthecium ossifragum, assembly GCA_963920575.1. Lineage (NCBI taxonomy): Eukaryota > Viridiplantae > Streptophyta > Magnoliopsida > Dioscoreales > Nartheciaceae > Narthecium > Narthecium ossifragum. The sequence continues at coordinate 13,034,906 of OY986971.1, read as the reverse complement.
TTGATACTTGCATCTATGATCAGTTGTTGGATTCCGATGGTGGATGTTGACTCAGACCAAGGTTTGTTCTCTTGATTCAACTTGTTTCTTTTATTTAGATTATTTCTTTATTGTTTTTCCTCACGTTTAAAAACCCCCCTATCTTTGTTCACTAAGCACAAAACTAGAGTGAACACTTTTCGTGGGATCGACTCGTACTCGCACTACTACATTTGTTTTGAAGAGTATTGGATTTATTTTTGAGTGCCTGCGACAGCACATCAGTAACCCGGTGACGAAGTCCATAGCTATATGTTCCCACTTCCACTCTGGCACTGGAAGTGGCTGCAGCAAACCTGGGGTCCGTCTGTGCTCTGCCTTCACCTTCTGACAGGTGAGGCATCTGGAAACAAACTCAGCTACTGACCTCTTCATCCCGCACCACCAGAACTGTCGGCGTAGGTCGTGGTACATCTTGGTGCTCCCGGGGTGAACGGCGAAGCAGGAGTGGTGGAACTCGTGAAGAATCTCCTCTCGCAACGCCGGGTATGCTAGAACTGCAACTCTGCCTCTGAAGAGTAGACCACCGTCTGCCGACACTGTCCAGCCCTCAACCGCGTGCTCGGTGCCGACCGCAGCACGGGTCTCCACGAGCTCTGGGTCTCCAGTCTGTGCCTCGATCACTCTGGCCAAAAGAACTGGAATGCTGCGAACAGCATACAGGAAACCACCTGTCGCCCGGTCCTCAAAGTCAAGCCCAAACTGACTGACTGTCTCCAGCATCTGCCACTGCCGAGCTGACACTGCTGCCAAGGTCACTCTGCTGTCTCTGGTCCGCCTGCTGAGTGCGTCTGCTACGACGTTTGCCTTACCAGGGTGGTAATGCAACTCGAAGTCGTAGTCCTCTAGAAGCTCCATCCACCGCCACTGCCAGAGGTTGAGGTCACGCTGGGTAAACACGTGCCTCAAACTCTTATGATCAGAGTACACCGAGAACCGCTCACCATAGAGGTAGTGCCGCCACGTCTTCAGGGCGAAGACAACCGCCGCAAGCTCGAGATCGTGGATCGGATAGTTCTTCTCATGGGCCTTTAGCTGCCTGGAACCATAGGCCACCACATGGCCCTCCTGCATAAGCACACAGCCTAGGCCCTCCCCACTGGCGTCACAGTAGACACTGTAGCTGACGCCTCGCTCTGGAACTATGAGGATCGGTGCACTCGTCAGTCTTGTCCTCAACTGGGTGAACGCCTGCTCACAAGCCTCGTCCCAAACAAATGGGACCGCCTTCTGTGTCAATCTGGTCAGCGGCCCTGCAACCCTGGAGAAGTCCCGCACGAACCTCCGGTAGTAACCCGCCAAGCCAAGGAAGCTGCGGACCTCGAACACTGTCGGCGGCCTCTGCCACTGTAGCACTGCCTCGATCTTGGCTGGATCAACTGAAATACCTGCCGCTGACACCACGTGCCCCAGAAACTGCACCTCAGGAAGCCAGAACTCACACTTGGAGGCCTTGGCATACAGCCTATGCCCCCTCAGCAACTGTAACACTGTCCTCAGATGCTGCTCGTGCTCCTCCGCGGTACGTGAGTAGACTAGGATGTCGTCGACGAAGATCACCACAAACTGATCCAAGTACGGTCGGAAGACCCTCTGCATCAGATCCATGAATGCTGCTGGTGCGTTCGTCAGGCCGAACGGCATCACCGTGAACTCGTACAACCTGTACCTCGTACGGAAAGCTGTCTTCGGGATGTCGCAATCCCGAATCCTCAACTGGTGATAGCCGGTACGGAGATCGATCTTCGAAAAGACCGAAGAGCCTCGGAGCTGGTCGAGCAAGTCATCGATCCTCGGCATCGGATACTTGTTCTTCACTGTCACCCGGTTCAGCTTCCTGTAATCAATGCAAAGACGAAGCGTACCGTCCTTCTTCTTTGCGAACAAGACAGGAGCTACCCAAGGTGATGTGCTGGGACGGATGAAACCTCTGCTGAGCAACCCGTCCAGCTGGATCCTCAGCTCCCTCTGCTCTGCCGGTGCCATCCTGAAAGCTGACAGAGAGATCGGCCCGGTACCTGGTACAAGATCTATCTGGAAGTCTACTGCTCTGGAAGGAGGAAGACCCGGTAGCTCGTCTGGGAAGACGTCAGCAAACTCACAAACCACTGCAGGTAAACTGCTCTCTCGACTGCCCTCTGCAGCAAACAAGAAAAGGCGCGCCAGTAGGGCTGACAGCTGGCCCTCGCGCCTGGGAAGACGAGCACACATGAGGGAATCGGCCGACTGGCGATCCCCCAGCAGAACAAAACGAGCGCCGTCAGGTGTCCAAGCAGTCACCCTGCGATGGCCACAATCGATGACGGCTCGGTACGATGTCAGCCAATCCATACCGAGAATCACGTCGAACCCAACCATGTCTAGCACCCGAAGGTCTAGAAAGACACGGAGGCCCCCAACCTCCAACTCGCAAGAACGGCAGATCAGCTCAACCCGAGCCCCTCCGCCGACGGGTGTGTCTAAGTGCAGTGGAACCCCAAGTGGCTCAGTCTCTAGCCCTAGCGATGTCACACACTCGCTAGCTACAAAGGAATGAGACGCCCCAGAATCTATCAGAACATCCACAAATGAACTGAAAAGCTGGAAGGTACCTCTGAGAACAGGAGGGTCAACTGGAGCTGGTGGAAGTGCTAGAGTCTGCTGGGGTGGCTGGTACTGGTAAGGCTGAAAGGGTGGCTGAACAAAGTCTGGGTACTCGCGGTCTGGAAGTGCGTACACTCCCCCTCTGGGTCCGCCTCGACCTCCACCGCGACCTCTGCCTCTCCCGGCGCCTGGTGCTCGCCAACCTCCGCCTGCTCCGCCACGAGCGAACTGTGCCCTCAGCGTCGGACAGTCTCTGCGAAAGTGCCCCGTCTGCCGGCACTCAAAGCACACAGGAGGACCAAGTGCTAGCTGCTGGCTCTGGCCTCCTCCGGACGTCTGCCCCTGAGGCCCAGCCGGAAGAAGTGGCTGGCCTCCCTGCCTGGGATGCTGCTGGTGCTGGGGTGGGTAACGCTGGTACGGCTGCTGGTGTCGTGAGCCCCTCGGTCTCCTCCACGAACCTCTCCTGCCCTGAGCTGCTCTCTGTGGCTGCACTCCGCCACTGGTGCTCGCAGACGACGCAGGCTGGACTGCCCTGGGCCCCGGCTCCTGCAGCTGAGCCTCAACTGCCAAGGCGCAGTCCAACACCTCTGCGTAAGTGCTAGATCGCTGAGCCGCGATCAGATGTCTGAGCTCGGGCCTAAGCCCCCACTGGAACTGCTCAGCTCTGGCAAGAGGATCCGCCGACACCGCCCCGGCAAATCTGGCAAGTCTCGTGAACCTAGCCGCGTACTGAACAACCGACTGAGTACCCTGAGAGGGGGTCTGGTACTCACGAACAAGGGCCGAGCGCGCACTGCGGGGAAAGTACGCGCTGAGAAACGAAGAACGGAACACGGCCCACGATGGGTCACTCCCGTCCCTGGCGGCCTGGAAAGAGCGCCACCAGTCCAAAGCGTCCCCGTCGAGCTGGAACGCGGCAAGTCTGACACTCACTCGGTCATCCTGGACGAAAAGTGTGTCAAGGATGCGACTGACTCCCTCCAGCCAGTCGTCCGCCACCGCTGGGTCGCCTCCAGTACCGCTGAACCTAGGAGGGTTCAGCCTCTGGAAGTCGACCACCGCTGTCGCAACAGCACGCTGGTCGAGTGGAGGAGAGACCTCCTCGGCGATGAACGAAGTATCCTCCTCCACCACGACCTCAACTCTCGGCTCTGCCTCTCGTACAAGTACATGGGGCACGGCTGCGCTGGACCCTAAGGCCCGTCGGGCAGCGCGCTGATCACGCGCGGTACCCTGACCCAACACTGGACAGCTAGCCTGCTCCCCTGGCATCTGCACGTTCAACAGAGACGACAAGTGTCCACCCGTGAGAAACAAAACACCGCAGCAATCAATAAAATAAAAGCATAACACACATGAGCACAGTCAAGCACACAGGGATGCTCTACTTCTAGAACTATCCCAAACCGCGCTCAAGTCTCAACCGCAAGCCTAATCCTATCCCTGGGACCTACAGCCTGCTCTGATACCAAGTTGTCACACCCCGACCCAGAAAACCCATCCAGGACGGGGCGTGAGGGTCCTAACTCTATTCATCATCAACCGGCGTAGTACAAGCGGAAATGATAAACAATTTAAGCAAAAGTATTCCAGAGGCTAAGCAGATTTTAATCATAATAAAACACCAAGTCTTACAATATCTGAGTTCCAAATTACAGATTTATACCAAATCCCAAACTATCTCCAAAATGGTTATAACATGTTATAAATATATATAAATCCAAAAAGAGAAAAAGTACAATTGATCATAACCTCCAACAAAACCTCAGGCGCCTCTGGATGTACCTGCGCCGCCAAAAGCCGAACCAGACGGCTCCACCGAAGAAGGACCGCCGCCTGCACCTGCAAACGCAGCCCGGGTAGGAATGAGCAAAAAGCCCAGTAGGGTTCTACTCTACGGCACACTGAAAGGAGGAAAACACCAACAGTGTTGTCTCCCAGCCTAAGTCTAACGGATGCCACGGGTCCCATAACCCACCGATGTCCCAAGGGCTCCTGTCATGAACCTCTCTCTTGGTTACTCTACCAAGATCACCCTAAGCACTGACAGGGGAACAGTACCATGCAAGATCACCCTTACCCAGCAGGGATACCACTGCCTGGGGACCACGTCGGGAGCACATCGGTTGCGTCCTTAGCACTTGGCATTGGAAGACAACACAACCTCTAAACCTCGAACACTGATCAGAGTCAACTAGCGTGAATCCTCAAAAGACAAGAGACTTGATCAACAATCACACCCTACTCCTAGCTACCCATCCACGGTCCTAAGGCTAGATCCGAGCTACCCGAGAGCCTCGGATCGGCGACCTAAAACATCGCCCGCCTAACCTCAAATGCTTCTAATGCATACAATGCATGAGCTTAAGCAAACATCTATCCTAGATGTCTCTATATGTCACATCAGCAGTTATAAGTTCCACAGATATACAATAGCCCTCGGCACTCGCCGGCAAGAGGTTAAGGTTCCACAATTCCTCATTAGCTAGCACTCATAGCTAGCTAATGGTTTAGCAAACAACTAAGCATTTAATTTCTACCAAACATGTATTTTCCATCAAAACTTGAATTAAATGCAAGTATAACCATAAGTTTGCAAAAAGGGAGGGAACTCGGATCAAACATCAAATCCGATGAAAGTCCTTTGAAAACATAATGAAATCCACTTACAAGCTTCCCTATATGTTTAAGATTCAATCAAGATTGAAGGCCATTTAAGGAAAACCAGAAAACACTGTTCAAAAGGCCACAGACGATGCCACGGTCGATCCGTGGATCGACCGTGAGGCCCACACGAAGAAAATCAAGGGCGACAGTCGATCCAACCATCGACCCTGAACAGCCCAAAACCAACCAGAGCCTGACGGTCGATGCGACGGTCGACCGTCAGGTAAATGGCGAAAAAGCTAAGGTCCCACGGTTGATCGATCCATCGACCCTGGGAACCCAAAATCTCAACAGAGCCCGACGGTCGATCCGACGGTCGACCGTCAGGCCCAAAGCAAACATACTAAAGCTGGACGGTCGATACATCGATCGACCGTCGAGCCTGACGGTCGATGCACCGATCGACCGTCGAGCTCAAAACGCAGTATTCCGGAAATCCATTTTCTAAGATTTGAATGATCAAAACATGTTAGAATACAATCAAACTTTGCAAGCAAGTGTATTTTGAAGTGAGGGATCTAACGATGCAAAGAAATCCATATTTGGACGGTTAAATCCCTTTTTAGGTCGGAAAACCAAAACCGACGAAACTTCGACAATACGGGAAACGAACCGTTACAATACCAGAATTTGCAAAGCAAGAATACAAGGAATGACCTACATTGCACACCAGGAACTACAAGCATTCTAACATGGCATTCACAGCACAACCATAAACATCCTAGCCTAGTAGAACCCGATCCAAGGATCGAGGTAGAAACACCTACCTCAACAGCAAAGAAGCTCTCCACGCGTCCAGCCAACCTCGCCGCAAAGATCCGCTACTCAAGCTCAGTCCTCCAAGCTTTAGCCCAGCCGGAGGAGAAGGGGAGAAGGGAGAGGAAGAGGAGCCGTCGGTGGAGAAGAGAAGGAAGAACCAGCCAAGGAAGAGGAGAAGGGAAGGAGAGAAGAGAGGGGAGCGGGTAGGGGGTTGGAGCCAACTGCTCCAACCACCCTCCACTCACCAGGCCCTCTAATGGGCCGGATCCTCTAACGGGTCGAAAGCCCGCTCAAGAGCCCGATAGCGAGCTCTAGCGCACCCGATCTGGGATCTTCCGATCCCGGACCCACCTAACCATTCTAAACAATCACATACATCAAACTAAGGCTGTGGGTGCAACGCGGGTGTGAAACCGACCACCATGGGCATATTTACCAAAATGCCCCTGGGGTCCAAACCGCCACACGATCGCCCGATCGTGCCCGACGCGGAACCAAACCAATAGAAAACCGGCTCTCGACCCACGTGGTCGAGTCAAGTCCGAGGGACGGACCCTCACAACTAATCCACTAGAAAAACTCCCTTGCTTGATTAGCAAGTAATAAGGTTTCTGACTCAACTCAACTTCCTAACTCAAAGGGATTCTTAATTAATTCCTAACAATCAACTAGGACTCAATAAAAGACTAATGATAAATACTAATTAAATACTCTAGTTTGAACTAGGGAAGTCCAAGTCAAACTAAGAAAGAGGTTGAACCAGCTTGGTTCCTCTTCTGGGTTCGGGTCCAGTTGGTCGAGTCGAATCGACTCGTATCATTTACATATTAAATTCATTTTATTATCGATTTTACAGATTAGATCCATTTTCATCTTCTCTTACAATTCAAACCAAAATTATATTTTTACGACCATTTTGTCCCTCATTTAATGCCCAGTCATCTATTCTCTCGCCATACACTGTTTATTGAGCATTTAATGCACTCAGTTTTATTCTCTTCAACCGCACCCCACCCCCCCCCCCCCATCCATTCTCTTTCACCCTGCAATGCACTGTCCCTTTATTATCTCTTTCTCCGCATCCTCTCTCCATCACTCTCCACGGTCTCTCTTTCTTAAGATGCAAACCTGCGTGTCAGAATAAGGTATTTCTACTATATATCTCTATGGTTAATATTGTGTTTTTCAATCAATTTTGTTGGAAAACAGAGCATTACTGAGAAATTAAAAAGAAATCCTTAAGAAAACAATGTATTCTCGTGATATAAAAGATGACTTTTTGTAAAACATAGTATTATCACTCATGAGAAAGATCTATGGATGCGGGAAAAGCAATTAAAGAAGGAAGAAGTCAAATAAAAAAAAAGATAATGAGGAGTATTCCAATAAAAAAACGGTTAATTACCGATTAGTCTCGTTGGAAGACTAATTTTACCGTATAGTCTTGATTATAAGACATTAACCCGTTTAGTCCTGTTTCATTAGCTATGATATATTATTACGGACTAAAATACCCCTTCGTAATGGATATCTTGCTGCTGCTGCTGTCGCCACCGCTACCTTGGGAAGCGGCGGTGGTGGAAGGAGTGGGGGAGTCGAGGGTGGGGGTGCGGGGGCTGTTACTGGACCCATCAGGGCTCGACGAGTCCGACGCCGACTTCTTCGACGACGAGAAGAAGCGCCCCTTGAACACCATGTCTCTCCTCCCCCCCTTCCCTCCGGGCGGGCCTGTTCTATTGGGCGGCGGCGGCTTGGATTAGCTCAGGGAGGGGAGGGGAGGGGGGGGGGGAGGGCAACGGGGAAAAAGTGGGCATCTCGGCCAAGAAGAGCCAGCGATTCGTTTCTTTTTAGTACCTTCCTTATGAACGAGTGAGAACGGGCAGAGAGAGGAAAGAGGATTGACTATAGTAACATATATATGGACTTTGAAAAAAAAAGGCATGGGCATGGGTGAATGGGTGATGGGTGGGCAGTTAAAAGTTTTCTTGGGTTTTTAACAATTTCTAGCGGGAATATTTGTTGACAGACAGCCAGCTGATCGGGGACGAGGAGCTCCGGGATGTTGAGGATCGCGACGGGGGCGCTGGGGAAATGGACGGCGAGATCGCGACGGGGGCGTTGGGGAAAGGGACGGCGAGATCGGGGGCGAGGAGCTCCAGGATGTCGAGGATCGTGACGGGGGCGCTGGGGAAGGGGACGGCGAGATCCGGGACAATGATGAGGGAGTTGATCGGGGAAGGCCGGGATCGGTGACGGCGGGGAAGGAGGAGATCGGGGAAGCCGTGGGAAGAGGTGAGATGAGAGAGAAAGAGCTGGGGAAGATAGGAAAAAGGAATAAAAGCCTGGGAAGATAATAGAAAACGGGAAAAAATGTTGAAAAATAAGAAAAAATGTTGAGAAAATATGTGAAAAATACCAAAATTGTGGTGGAAAGTAACTACCAAAATTGTGGAAAGTAACTACCACCAGCATCATTATGGAAAATAACTACCACTAGCATTGTGGAAAGTAACTACCAAAATTGTGAAAAGTAACTACCACCAAAATTGTGAAAAGTAACTGCCACCAACATCATTGTGAAAAGTAACTACCACCGGCATCATTGTAGAAAGTAACTACCACCGGCATCATTGTGGAAAGTAATTACCACCGACATCATTGTGGAAAGTAACTACCACCAAAATTATGGAAAGTAACTACCACCAGCATTGTGGAAAGTAACTACCACCAACATCGATCATTGTAGAAAGTAACTACAACCATCATTGTGGAAATTAACTACTAAAATTGTGGAAAGTAACTACCACCAGTATTGTGGAAAGTAACTACCACCAGCATCGTGAAAAGTAACTACCACCAACATTGTGGAAAGTAACTACCACCATCATTGTGGAAAGTAACTTCCACCAGTATCGTGGAAAGTAACTACCACCAGCATTGTGGAAAGTAACTACTACCAATATCATTGTAGAAAGTAACTACCAACATTGTGGAAAGTAACTACCACCAGCATTGTGGAAAGTAACTACCACCGACATCATTGTGGAAAGTAACTACCACCAAAATTGGGGAAAGTAACTACCACCAGCATTGTGGAAAGTAACTACCGGCATTGTGAAAAGTAACTACCAAAATCATGGAAAGTAACTTCCAGCATTGTGGAAAGTAACTACCAAAATTATGGAAAGTAACTACCAGCATTGTAGAAAGTAACTACCAAAATTATGGAAAATAACTACCAGTATTGTAGAAAGTAACTACCACCAAAATTGTTGAAAGTAACTATCAACATTGTGAAAAGTAACTACCAAAATTATGAAAAGTAACTACCACCAAAATTGTGAAAAGTAACTATCAAAATTGTAGAAAGTAACTATCAAAATTATAAAAAGTAACTATTAAAATTATTTTTCACAATATTCCGAGGTGATTTAATGCTTGAACTGTTGAATGTAAGTTTACTTTTTAAAGTGTACTATGAAACGAGGCCTGTCATGACTTGTACGAGTAAAAGCCTACAACCCCCTCCTATACATCATCTCTGTGTGCATGCCTGTAGCTGCATTACCTTCTGTGCTTCAAAGGCTGTCTTCTTCTTTGCTTCCCAGCTTTCACATCACTTTCTTTCCTTCCTTTCCCCGTTTGGTTCCAGCAGGGATGACTTGAGTTGATGCCAGTAGTCTCAAGTCTTTTTTTTTTTAAGTTGATTAGCCCTGCTTTACGGCGAGTGTGACTTGCATCTGGTTCTGGACACATGAAAAGATGAGTGCAGAGCGAATCCAGAGACCCATCTTTATGTGTCCCAGCGAATAACAAATAAGTATGGGTACCGGGAGTAAGAATATGAATACATATAAATATAATAAGGATATTTTAGTCCAATATAAGTTTAGAGACCTAATGATAAGTTAATATCTTATAAAAGACTTATTGATAATTCTCCTATAAAAAAAAACTAAGTATTCTCGAGATAATAAGAAGGATTGGTTGAAAAACATAGCTATTACCATAAACAATGACCGAAGAGGTAAGCCAATGACCGACGTACACGTGTAATGTTGATGGTCAAATATATGGTATTGGTTGATCAAGTAATATAATCAGTTAGGTGATTGATTGACCAAGGATAATGGCCGACGAATGGTTTTGACCGATCTTCTACATGCTAATGTCATCAAGCTAGTGAGAAGAGAAATGGAGAACGTGGAAGTTAACAGGACAAGTGGAGGCCGATGAGTCACCCAGATTGATCATGCAGTAATTACAGAAAGTGGCAAAGCGGTTCATGATTGGTTTTAAGGCAGTTCCTAATTGTTACGGTCGATTTTCAACCGACTTGTCCAAGAAGACTGCATCATCGATCCTCAGGAGAATACTCACCAAATATTCATTGGCAGTGAGAATAATCTGAGACAAGTTGGAGAGATAGAGGACTCATAGATTTACAACTTTACTATTGAACACTTTCTCAAATTCCTATTTGTTTGGGCACAGTCATTGACGAAACCATATTTGAATTGGGCCAACCAAAAATCCGACCCATGCTTGGATGGATCTCAAGAAGCCGGCCCCTTGTGGGTCCCATGAGCCAACCAACTCACCTTATCCTAGTTTAGGTCCTTTATTGCTTTCGTAGTTTAGCTATTTATATTGTAGTAGGACGCTTTCTTCTCTTCTCTAGAATAGGCTATTGCTTGCGTATGAAGTAACCTAGTTGGAGTTCTGACACCCTTTTTGATGTCTATATGTTCGTGAATAAAACATCGATCTCGCGGGGACGAGATTTCTATTTTTTTGTGATTTAAAATGTTTGAATTACATTTGAGGAGATTACAGACACCACACCACTGGATTGCCAAGTTGGCAAATCCATCATTTACATCCCCGTAGGGAACACCTACGATTCTAGATCCTATAAAATAAACTTCTTACTCCTAAAAAATAGAAATAATGTCTGGGACCGTCACCTTCATCGCCAGGATTTTGAACTCACTGAAGTTGGAGGGATGTCGTTTGAGTTTTTGTTGCCGAAGCTTGGAGACTGCCAAAGTCGGGGAAGACGTTATCCGAGTGTCTGAGCGTCACAGCCACTCCTTTCTTTTTCATATTTGAAGACGTCCAAATCAAGTTAGGATAGGATTGTTTTCCATTCCAATTCCTGATTTGTGGATAAGTCGAAGTTTGTAACTGATTATCTCTCCAAGTAACAGATTATCTCTCCACAGATTCAAAATTTAAGAGATTAGGAACCTTAATCCACATAGGACTTTGCATCCCTTCTACGCATCGTGCTTCTCCAACAGGACCTTGGCGGTGAGGAGGAAGGAGACCCAGGATCTCGGCGACGAAGGCTTGGGTGACGGCAAGCGACTGCGTCGACGCGGATCGCTGGTAAGATAGTCTGAAGATCTTTTCTTCTTCTCCTTAGTTGTTTCCTCTGTGTCTTTCCTCTGTCTCTTTGGAAGTCCAACGTCAAGACCATTGATTTATCGACACGGCGGCAATTGGTGTAGAGCCGATGGGATGATGGGGTGCCATGCACTCGCGACGGCATCGGTGCTGAAGCTCGAAGACGTTGGAAGGAGTGTTACAGTCTTAAGCGATGGTCTTGATGAAGCTTCGTGTTTGCTCCGGTGAAGTCGGCGATGCTCTTGAGTTTGGCGTGGAGGCCAATATAGCTCGCAGGGGGTGCCGGCGAGTGGAAACTTGATGTCTTGCCTGTGCAAAACAAGAACAGATCCGGCACAGCGAGAGGAGTAGATCCGGCGAGGCGAGCTCTTGCCGGCGGCGTGTTTATGACGGCCACGGTTTGAAGGAAAGGAGGTCGGCATCGCCATGTTAGAGATGTCTGGCCAAGATTTGGCGGCGGAAACCAGAAACAAAGCAAGCGGCAGGTGGTGATGCTTTGCGGTGGCGTTGGAGGATCTCGATGTCTGGTTTGTAGAGGAGTTCTCGACGGAGCGGGAAAGAGGAAACGACGTCGTGCTGGACTTCACCAGAGAAGGAGATAGAGCTCCAATCGAGACTCGGGCTTTGACGGCTTGTGTTGAGGGCGGTCACCATCGACGGAGACGGAGGAGCTTGGTTGTGTGTGGGACTTTAGCTGGGAAGCAGAGCATCTCGAAACTGGACGAGATTGGCACCGAGCATCCCGATGAACTTCATGTTGATGGCGAAGAGGTCAAGCTTGGGGTTGCACTCAACGACAGAAGGAGAGCACGAAGATTGCTCGGGACTTTGCTAGACCGGCACGTGACGATGTGGATATGTGGAGCTTTGCGTCGCTGCTGCATTGCTCCTCTGTTTTTTTATTCTAGTTCTTTGCTCTTTGTTCTGTTTCGTTGCTTTCTTTCCTTGTTTGTTTTATTTCCCATTTTGTTTCTGTTTTGCTGTGAATATCCTTGAAGCAATTTTGGCTACCCTTATCGATGTTGACATGTGGTAACCTTCTCTTCCTTTTGCAGGATGTCAAGCTCTTCTTGAAAAAAACATGGAGGCGCATATCCCTTTGGCACGGCTAGCTCAGTCACAGAAATTGTTTGCCGTCAAGAGCGATGAGGAGAAGGAGCTTTATACCCCAATTTTTAAGATTGTCGAGGGGAAAGTGGATCAACAGGACGGATTTGACTGTACTGCTGGTCCTCATTTTGATGCGGTGTCCGGTAGCGAAAGGCCCAACCCCACTGCTGCTTTCTTGTCTCGCTCACCGGTTAGCCACTGTGAAGCTAGACTGGAAGAGCTACGACCACCGGTCTTATGAGCCCATCGCCGGATATGTTACCTGGTGCAAGAAAGTTCTGGAGACGGAGTCTACAAGCTTCCGAGAGTCCGGTATTTATGGTGGGGTCTTTTGCTCGTTGGGTCAATATTCTATTGACAAACAACTTTTCTATGGCCTGATAGAGCGGTGGAATCCAGACACCAACACATTTCTTTTTCAGCATGGGGAGATGACGGTGACTCAGCTCGACGTTTTCCATCTTGGCGGATTCTCCATTATAAGGGATATGTATGATGAATATCTCCCAGACGAGGCAGCTTAGAGTGGGACGGCAACGCCCGTTTATCCCTACCGGCTTATCGTCCTCTGCAGTAATGGAAGGAAATAGCTAAAGACCAAGGCAAAGTTTCTTTCACACAGTGGGTGCAATTCTTTTACAAGCCCGAGGATCAGAATTTCAACCCACGTGCAACTTTCGGCAATGAAGTTTATGTAGCTGCTTTTTTATCCTTTTGGCTGTGTTATTTCATCATTCAAGGACCGGAGAATTGTATCCACCCTAGGGTTTTCATACCAGCAAGCTTGATGGCCATGGGGTAGTCTTATTCATTAGCTCCAGCGGTGCTGTGTTGCTTGTACCGGGGATGAGGATCGTGAGTTTGCATCCTGCTGGTCCGGGTTTTGCAAGCATGTCCAGTTGGGGTATTTATTTGATGATGGGATGGGCTCACCGCTATCTTCGGGGTATTTACTATGACAATTATGATAGCATCCGCCCATTGTGGATTCTCCCAGATATGGACTGTGAGCCGACTAGCATGTCGGATTTGCCGGATTTGAAGCAGCTGATGTTCCGCGAGCCTGTAGTATTTTCTAACAATGAAGCTGAAGCCGCTTGGATATCAAGGAGAATTTTTGTTTTTGGCCTCCTGTGTTTTTGTGGGGTACAGGGAATGCACGATGGTATAAGGCAAGGGATTCCAATCGTCGGCATGTCGAACACTTTGTTATCGCTATTCGTCGAGGCGTTCTTTCTCTCCGATTGGTTTCTACGGCATCGAAGATGTTTGTCGAGCCGTACAACTCCCATCGTGTTGCGCAGCAGTTTAGACTCGATCAGGGTAGGATTGCGTTTCCAGCAGGTTTCTACCTACGTGGGTTAATAGGGGGGTTTTCTCTTGATCTAGCCGGTAGATTTAGGTGTTCTTGGTGTTGTTGGATGCCTCTTGATTAGCTTAATTTCTATTGTAAGTTCATAAGATTTGATTGAGATTTTAGTAGGTTTTTAACGTGTTTAAACTCGGATTTTTCGGCAGCCAGTTTATGGCGCGTTTTCTGGTATGCACATGCATGATCTTGATTTATGATGAACATGAGAGTTGTAGATATTTGAATCTACTCTCATACACAATCGGTTTCATAATTTTCTGATATTCCTATGATTTTTTATGATTTTCCTTCTGATGGGCTGCGTTGCAGCAATTAAAGGTAATTAGTGAGATTACTGGTTTTGATTAGTGTTTTCTGGGTAATCGAGCCGTCGGATGTTTCCCGGTTTTGGATATGTTGATCCTAGCATGTTTATCTACAGGTATCTAAGTTGAATCTCGAATCCGACATCGTTTGGACATCGGATCGATGAGGTCACTTAGTCCCTAATTAGAGGATCTTGGTGTTTTTAATAATATTATATGTTCTAAATATATAATATTGTATTATATGTTCATCTGAGTTTTCGGGGTTGCTTCCCGTTGCAGGAGTCTGATCGCTTGCAAACGTGTCGTTAAATCCGATGCAAACCCAATCAAAAATAGAATTTATAAACCCTTATTCAAAATACTAAACTATGGGATAGAATAGTGATGAAATGCGGGATCGAACCACAGGGAAATATTGTCAACAGAGAAGAACTTAAATCAATCTCAAACTTTCTATCCTAAGGCGAAAGAGAAGGATTTTGATTAACTATGGAATTAATTCTAACTAAGAAAGCAATAAAAGGATAAGGATGAATCAATATGAGAAAGACCTAGAGATTACTCAATCCACTCAATTCACCTCCTGTATTCTCTAGTATCCTCTTGTTCTCTAATCTAGACATATGGAATCACGGCTTCTTAAGCTCGCATGAATTCCTAAAATAACGCTCATGTTATCCTACGGCATAGTCTATATTCGCTTAGCATAGACTATCTTCGGACTTAACCTGAGTACAATTTATCTTTGCTTAGCATAGACTATCTCAAAGGCACACACAAAAGCGACATTAAAATCATCCTAAGAATCTTTACACTCAAGCACCGCAATCGTGTATGACTGAAAATACGTCTAAGGAAAACCAAGTTCCTTCAACTTTATTGTCATTAAAACTGAATTCAAAGGATCATGCCATAGAAAAGATTACAAGATTTAACTAGAAAAAATACAAGAATGCTACATTAAAGTTTCATGAGATCCCTAGTACAAGATTTAGCTACTCATCTTAGATATAGAAGCCATAGATTCGATGAAGAACTCCAAGGATCCACACCGCATCTCCATCGTCTTTAGAAGCCTTAATCTTCTGTTCTCTCTCTATGGGGACCTCCAATTTTCGGCCATCAAACACCTTCTTATAGGTGTATTCCTGGAATTAGGGTTTTGGGTTGAGTTGGACCTCTAGTGCAACTCGGATTTCCTGAATTAATCTTGACAGCCTATTCCGAGCACAACTGAGTCCAATCAAGCCAGAATTGGGAAATGTGTTCAACACGAGCATTGTAGATTAGGAAGGCTTCTATCAGATCTGGAAGATTTTATAATATTCAAACTTATGTGGAATATTTAGCAAATATTCTTCTGGACGTCGACGGACCAGTTTCCCAGCATCTGTTTATCTTCATAGTCTTCAAAACTGGTATTAATCTGTCTATAATCTCGCCAAGTGTCCAACATGAAAGTTGTATATCTCTGCGTCTTATACCATATCTCAAAGTTTCAGAATATTTGGACATTTGCAAAATATTTGGCGAATATATTACTGACGGTCGACGAAGTAGTTTATTTAGTCATTTTAGCCGAATTTCCTGTATTTCTTCTCTAAGCATGATTAAATCTGAAATCAACTAACAAGCTATCAAATACAACTACTCTACTCTAGGCATAACAAAGCTAAGTTAAGGGGTTGAATTATGAACATTTAGTGACTTATCAGAGTCTGCGGTTGACGGTCACGGTACCGTCGTAATGCCGGGACCCGCTGCGGTTTGGCTGGCAGCGATTAGTAGTACTGCTACAGTGATCCAGTTGGACTTGTGTGTTGTTTTTATCATACTGTTGCATGCTTACCTCTTACATGCGTATGATCATAGCATGCATTCTGTTGTGCATTAGATGCATAAGGATTGGGCGTGGGCGATGGGTTGATCGCCGATCCGAGGCTTTCGGGTAGCTCGGATTTAGCTTTAGGTTCGTGGCGGGTAGCAAGGTCCAGGTTGGATTGTAGTATTCAGTCGATATCGATGATAGGCTTAGATGACTTGAATACATGTTGATCGATGATTTAGAGGTCGTGTCGTCCTTGAGCCGGGAGTTGAGGGTGCAACCGGTGTCAGTTTGTGTTCTTTGGGGGCTGAGGGGGCTAGTACCAGCCCAGGCTGTGTCTGTTCTTGCCTGCGGAGGCGACCAGTATGGGCCCAGTCCGTTTTGGGTGACCATAGCTGGAACCCCGCAGCAGTGGCGACCAGGGTGGGCCCAGTCCGTTTTGGGTGACCGCATCTGGAACCCTGCGACACTAGGTGTATCCAGGATGGGCCCAGTCCGTTGGGGTGACCATAATTGGATATGCCTAGGGACACCGGTGAAGGGTTATGGGGCCCTTGCAGCACACCCAAGTCTGGCTTGGGGGTGACACTGTTGTGTTCCCTTGTTTTTGTGTGTCATAGTGTAGAACCCTACTGAACTTTATGCTCACTCTTGAAGATCCAAAGGGGGGGTTCTATTGGACCTTTAAATAATGATCGATAAAGAAAAATCTAGGTAGGAGGAGTCTAATAAACTTGTATGCTTGTCAATGGTATTAATAGATAATTAAGCAATTAAATAGAAGGATAGAGGAGAGTTAGAGAGATTGCACCAGAACTTTTATAGTGGTTCGGCCAACCATGTCTACGTCCACTTCTCCCAATGGTCTCCTTGGGGTTCCACTACTTGCAAGACCTCTTACAAGCTTCCCACCAAGCTTATGGGTGCTTGGCAACCTATCCACCAAGCTTCCGGGTGCTTGGTAACCTTACAATCTCTCCAATCTTACAATTGGATCTCTCTCTCAAAGTCTATTTCACACTTGAAGTAGTTTTAAAAAGGTTTAGCTCACAAATAAAGAGAATGAAACTTGCTAGAATATTATTGCAATAATCCCTTAGCTCCCCCTAAGTGCTTGGCAAGTTTGTTGGACTTTCGCTTTTATAGCTGAGCCTCCAACCCTTCCAAATAGCCTCAAAACGGCTATTTGTTTCTCCTGCAACGGCTCTTTAACGGCTCTTTTCTGGGCTCACGGTCGACCGACGCATCGTCCGTGACATCGTCCGCCAGGCTTTCCTTGAGCCACGACCGATCCACCTATTGACCGCCACGCCTCACGGTCGATCGTCCCATCGACCGTGACATCGTCCGTCAGGCTCTGTCTAGAAAACCGCTTCTCACAGTCGATACACCGATCGACCGTCGCTTCCTTTGAGCCAAGTCACATAGGCCACGGTCGATCGGTCCATCGACCGTCACATCGACCGTCGCCTATTTTTGATGCAGGACCAGGGACGGACCTGACTGAGTCCGATCCGCTTCCAAGACGATCCGGACGTATTCGGATTCCCTCCGTACGAATGAGGCCTTTGGATGGCCATAACTTTTGATCCGACCGTCCGATCGGGGCGTATGACCAGTCGAAACGACCGGGTCGACGAGCCGGTCATTTATCGTCGAAGATCTTCGATCTCTCCACGACGGCTTGTCAAATCGCCAAATTCCGTCTCCTTTTGCTCTAAATCGCAGTTTTAGTGAAAACTTTCCTTTTATGGCAGTTTTATCGGTTTCTATTTTTGGAAAAGTCCTAGTTTGAGTAGGTTTCTCCCTTTTCTTTTAAATTCCGAATTTAATTTCAGTTTTAGGACTTGGATTAGGATTGGTTGGTTGAGTCCATGTTTTAATTGAGTTGGTCTTTCCTTAATCCTATAAAAGGAGGCCTTAGGGTTTGTAAAAGGGGGTTTTTGATGAATAAGAAAATAGGGTTTTTGGTTTCTTCCTCTATAGAAATCTGGTCATCTCTCCCATAGAGAGTTTGGTTGTCTCTCCCATAGAGAGGTTCCACCTTCCACGTTTTACTCTGCGCCAGAGTGGTATCAGAGCTATACGAAGTTCCTGGGAAGAGGAGCCATGTCGCCTCGAACCAGAGCCCGTGCTCGACGGCCGCCTAGTGTATCTCCACCGCCGCCGCCGCCCAGAAGACGTGGCCGGTCCCCTGCAGACGAGGGACCTCCCCCACGGGAACAAGGAGTCTTGCAGGCAACCATCGTTGACCTTCAACGACAGGTGGCTGCCCTCCAACTCCAGTTACAACATCGGAATAGAGATCGGACGCCATCGCTGGAAGAGGAAGAGGAGTTGTCTTCGGATGAGTCCTCCTTTCATAACATGTACGCCGACCCACCCCCCTTTCGACGCCAGGACCAGCGGGATCATGCCATGGACTACGGATTCAAGGTAGACATACCTGAATTCGCGGGAGGGTTGCAACCCGAGATCTTCATGGACTGGCTTCATCAAGTGGAGCGGATTTTTGAGTTTCGAGAGGTTCCCGACGACATCAAAGTGAAGTTGGTGTCTATCAAGTTGAAGGGACGAGCTTCAGCATGGTGGGAACAACTGAAGAGGGTTCGTGAGAAGCAACAGAAGGGCAAGATCCGAAATTGGGAGAAGATGAAGAAGAAGCTGAAGGAGCACTTTCTTCCTTTCGGCTACACCCAATCCCTCTTCCAGAAATTGCATACGCTTCGCCAAGGTACGCGATCTGTTGAAGAGTATACTGAAGAATTTTATCAGTTGCTTGCCAGGAACGACCTCTCTGAGACAGAGGAGCAGACGGTCGCTAGGTACCTCGGGGGGCTGCACCTATCTCTCCAGGACGCGCTCAGCCTTCACGCGTTGTGGACGGTGTCCGAAGCCTACCAGCGAGCGTTGACGGCGGAACGGCAGCAAACTAGGGCGTCTACCGTAGGGCGGATGCCACGACCACCGCCGGCACCACTGAACCCGACGCCCCAGAACCAGGCCCCGCAAGTAAAGCCACCGGGGCCGCGGCCTACTCCTCCAAATCCGACATCGGGATCCACCTTCAGGTGTTTTCGTTGTGGGGAAGTAGGGCATCGGGCCTCAGACTGTAGCCTACCGGCCAGCCGACCAGGGAAGGCGCTACTTATCGAGGAAGAAGCGGAGGAGCATGCAGACCAGACCGGGCCCGTGTTCGATGACTATGGCGATGAGGGAGAGATCTTGTACGGGGACGGCCAGGAGACACTGATCCTACGGAAGAGCTTCCTGTCACCCAAGGAGGAGGTTGATGACACATGGCTGCGGACCAACATCTTCCAAACCACGTGCACCATCGGCGGACGGGTCTGTAAGATGATCGTGGACAGCGGGAGCTGTGAGAACGTCATCGCGGACGACGCGGTGACCAAGCTACAACTGCCAACGGAAGACCACCCAGTTCCATACCGACTTTCGTGGCTCAAACGCGGCAACGAGGTAAAAGTCGATAAACGCTGCCTGGTATCTTTTTCCCTTGGTTCCCATTATCAGGATAGTGTATGGTGTGATGTGGTGACTATGGACGCGTGCCACCTCTTGTTGGGACGCCCCTGGCAATTTGACCGATTTGTTGTCCACAACGGGCGGAGGAGCATGTACACCTTGCGGGTGAAGGACCAGCGTCTGACCTTAGCGCCGAGACGGGAGGAGTCACGGCCCCAGGCCAAGCAAGGCCGCGCAGTGACTATGTTGTCCCGGTCGCAGTTCTTAGAGGAGATGAAGGAGCAGCCGGTCATCTATGCGTTGCTGCCAGGCGAGCCGGAGACGAACGTGGAAGTCCCAGAACCTGTGAGGCCCCTCCTGGCAGAATTCGCCGATCTGCTACCTGAGGAGCTTCCCCTGGGCTTGCCTCCCCTGAGGGACATCCAGCACCAAATCGACTTGACCCCAGGAGCCAGTCTACCCAATCGGGCAGCGTACCGGATGAGCCCGAAGGAGCTCGAAGAACTGAGGAGGCAGGTAGCGGAACTGATGGAGAAGGGGTATGTACGGGAGAGCATCAGTCCATGTGCCGTCCTGGCCCTCTTAGTGCCCAAGAAGGACGGTTCCTGGAGAATGTGTATCGACAGCAGAGCTATTAATCGGATCACCATCAAATACAGATTTCCCATACCAAGGCTGGACGATATGCTTGATCAACTGGCGGGTTCCAAGTTGTTCTCAAAAATAGACCTCAAGAGCGGGTACCACCAGATCCGCATCAAGCCGGGGGACGAGTGGAAGACCGCCTTCAAGACCCAGGATGGACTATATGAGTGGCTGGTGATGCCCTTCGGCCTGTCCAATGCGCCCAGCACCTTCATGCGGTTCATGCATCAAGTCCTCCGACCTTTCATGGGTCGATTTGTCGTCGTGTACTTCGATGACATCCTGGTATACAGCGCATCTGAGGAGGAACACCTGAAGCACCTGCGGGCTGTCCTCGAGGCGTTGCGGCAGGAGCGGCTGTTCGCCAACCAGAAGAAGTGCACCTTCCTGACGGACCGGGTATGTTTTCTGGGTTATATTGTCTCTTCAGGTGGCATTAGCGCGGACCCCAGCAAGGGGGAGGCAATCCGGAGCTGGCCTTCGCCGCGGAGTCTCCATGATGTTCGTAGCTTCCACGGACTGGCCTCTTTCTATCGGCGCTTTATCCACAATTTCAGCTCGTTGACAGCCCCCATCACCGAGTGTCTTAAAAGGCGGAATTTCCAATGGACCGAGGACGCGGAAGGAAGCTTCCAACTGGTAAAGCGGAGGATCTCGGAGGCGCCAGTTCTTGCACTGCCGGATTTCGGGAAGATCTTTGAAGTCAACTGCGATGCGTCGGGCGTCGGCATCGGCGGGGTGCTCAGCCAGGGATGACGGCCAGTGGCCTACTTCAGTGAGAAGTTATCAGGTGCCACCAAAAACTATTCTACCTATGATCTGGAATTTTACGCTATTGTGCAGTCTTTGAAGCATTGGCGGCACTATCTGGTGCAACGGGAGTTTGTGCTGCACACCGATCATGAGGCTCTCAAATTTCTCCACGGCCAACACAAACTCAACCGGAGACATGCCAAGTGGGTGGCCTACCTGCAAGAGTTCACCTTCTCTCTTCGGCACCTGGCGGGCACGCAGAACCGGGTTGCTGATGGACTGAGCCGGCGCGCCAACCTACTTACTACACTAGAGGCACAGGTCGTGGGTTTTGATGTTTTCAAAGATCTCTATCCGGATGATCCATCTTTTGGAAGCGTGTATACTGAGGTCACGCAAGGGCGGCGCACGGATTTCAGCGTGCATGATGGATTCCTATTCCGAGGCCTTCGACTCTGTGTACCTGACTGTTCTCTACGAGGATAGATTCTACAAGAGCTGCACCGCGAGGGGCACTTTGGCCGCGACAAGACGTTGGCTCTTGTGGCTCGCAACTACTATTGGCCAAAGTTGTCCAGAGACGTATCCAGATACGTGGAGCAATGCCATATCTGCCAGTTATCTCGGGGAGCAACCACCAACGCAGGACTCTACTTGCCTCTTCTTGTCCCTGATGCGCCGTGGATCGACGTCAGCATGGACTTCGTCCTTGGCCTACCTCGTACAGTCCGCGGTATGGATTCTATCTTTGTGATCGTCAACAGGAGCCTCGGCAATCTCTTGAGGAGCCTCGCAGGAAGCCGTCCAAAGATGTGGGATACCGTTTTGAGTCAAGCCGAATTCGCCTTCAACCGGTCCAAAAATCGGTCGACCGGCTTGAGTCCTTTTGAAATTGTATATGGCTCTAATCTTATGGGGGTATTGGATCTGGTTCCAATTTCCAAGCCTGGTCGACCCAACCTGAAAGCTGAGGACTTGATCTAGCATCTCCATACCATCCAGGATCAGGTCAAGTCTCAACTGGAGGTCACCAATGCCAGATATAAAAGTGCGGCAGATCAGCACCGACGCCGGGTGTCATTCGACGTTGGGGATGAAGTATGGGTAGTCTTAACCAAAGAAAGACTGCCGGCGGGAGAATATTCCAAGCTGGGAGACAAAAATATCGGTCCCTGTGAAGTCCTCCAGAAGTTTAATGATAATGCCTACCGGGTCCGGCTTCCTCCTCACTTGCAGATTTCAGACACGTTCAATGTGAAGCATCTGGTGCCATACAGAGGGGTTTTGGATGATTCTGACTCGAGGACGAGTCCTTTCCAACCAGGGGAGGATGATGCAGGACCAGGGACGGACCTGACTGAGTCCGATCCGCTTCCAAGGCGATCCGGACGTATTCGGATTCCCTCCGTACGAATGAGGCCTTTGGATGGCCATAACTTTTGATCCGACCGTCCGATCGGGGCGTATGACCAGTCGAAACGACCGGGTCGACGAGCCGGTCATTTATCGTCAGAGATCTTCGATCTCTCCACGACGGCTTGTCAAATCGCCAAATTTTGTCTCCTTTTGCTCTAAATCGCAGTTTTAGTGAAAACTTTCCTTTTATGGCAGTTTTATCGGTTTTTATTTTTGGCAAAGTCCTAGTTTGAGTAGCTTTCTCCCTTTTCTTTTAAATTTCGAATTTAATTTCAGTTTTAGGACTTGGATTAGGATTGGTTGGTTGAGTCCATGTTTTAATTGAGTTGGTCTTTCCTTAATCCTATAAAAAGAGGCCTTAGGGTTTGTAAAAGGGGGTTTTTGATGAATAAGAAAATAGGGTTTTTGGTTTCTTCCTCTATAGAAATCTGGTCATCTCTCCCATAGAGAGTTTGGTTGTCTCTCCCATAGAGAGGTTCCACCTTCCACGTTTTACCCTGCGCCAATTTTCCTATGTTTAGCTTCCGCGGTCGATCCTTCCATCAACTGCCATATCCCACGATCGATCCATGCATCGTCCGTCGCATCGACCGTCAGTACAAAAACTCATTAAATATGATTTTAATGCTTTTCAAATTAAGGGATAATTATATTAAATCTATGTTTTATCATCAATTATATATTGACATCATCAAAACAATATCTGGGCTAACAACTCCTACCCGGGGCGTTTTGCAGGTGCAGGCATCAACTCTTTTTCAGTGGCCCATACCGGGTAGGTGTTTGGTAGCACGACAGCGTCTGACGGTGCTTGAGGAGCGGTGATAGTCGTCTACACCCTTTTGGTAGTTAGCCTCCTACGGGAATGTGATGTATATTATTGTAAACCCTTTTGAGGATTTGAATATTATATTATATCTTTTGAGCTTGTTGATTATTGTTTTATTAAGGGTAGTTATGAATTGTTTAGGGAGACCAGTAGATTAGAGGGAACCCCTCGCCAAAATTATTCTGCATTAGTTAGGTTACGGTTCGCGTCGCCCGTCCCGGTTGGGCCTTCGTGGGTCGGAGCGCGACAAGGGTACCCCGAAAGAAGGCATGGTTTATCATTTAGAGGAGCATCGTCTGGGAGTTCTTGTTAGGCACTGGGATCATCTAATGCGGATGGACAATGGGAAGCGATTCATGTTTCCTTCTGATTGTCGAGTCGGAAGGCTTTCTCACTACTAGACAAAGTGGTGGGTGAAGGAAACGCGTGTCTTCTTCACCGAAACGGTGATGCACTTGAATTGCAAAGGTTCTCTGAGCCACCTATCATTTGAGGCGAGACTGTCTCTTTAGTATCGTAGCGTTCCCCTTCCTAACTGCTGGTAGTCGATACGTGACGTAGATTCCGAAGAAGTAGCTGTCAAAATCCATGCCCTGGAAAAGGCTGATGAAAGATTTATGATCGCTTTTGGGAAGAACTTGAAGCTCGATTGGGAGAGGTTTCACAACCTGCAAGGAGTATACCCCGATGAGTTATGTATTCATTTATTTTTATTTTATTTTATTTCTGATGTCATGATTTGATATTTTGTTTTATCTTGCTTTCTTCTTAGTTGCAGGGCGTTGCTGGTCAATCTCTTCCTCGGAAGAAAAGATCTAACCGCGATCGTCGACCACAGGAGAAGTCAGATCCTGATCGTTCCCATCAGAAGAAAGTTGATCGTTCTTCTCAGAGGACAACCGATCGTTCTAGCCGAAGAATTTTGGCTTCAGATGATGATCCTCCTCAAGATGGGCCGACGACCTCCAATAAGAGGGTGATACTCGCTCTTCCAGCTCGAGAGGTTCACGGAGGTTCAAGAGGAAAGCGGGCGAAAGCTACTAGCGCTCCCGAGGTTGCCACGGGTCCTACAACAGATCTTTCTTCTATGGAAGTGATTGGTGCTCTCTTGGGCATCCTTCCGGCTTCAACCCGGACTGTGACAAGATCACTTCGATTTGATGATGCCGACGAGGACCCTAGTGGAGGAGCTTCTGTTGTTAATGGTAACGAGGCGGCTCCAGTGTTGGGTGGCGAAAGAGTGATGGCTTTGACCAGTGATACGACGTCCGGCTCATCTGGTGCGGATACTTCTGAGGGGAATGTTGCTACCCAAGTTCTTGAAGATGTCGAGACTGGTTCTGATAGCTTGGCTTTTGATACTTCTCCCACGCTCGCGGCCTCCTCCGAGCCTGCTCTGAATGAGCAGGTTATCGGCGCCTTTAGAGATCTTGAGAAGACCTTGGTGTCGATATTCTTGCCAGTTTTGACCATATCTCAGGACATCAGGGGGATGGAGCAGTGGCTGAAGGATCTGCTTGCAGCACTGCTCGACAGAGGGTCTGGCTCGGCTTCTTCGAGAGGGATCCTGGAGTCATTTTTGTTGCAAGTATCCTCATACAATGTGGAGTTTTGCGGAGACGAGGTGGCGTTACGGCAACTTGTAGCTGACGGATCGAAGTATCCTGACAAGGTTGAAGTAGCAAAATCTGAGAAGACTGCTGCTGTAGCACACTGCCAACGTCATTTCGAGCAAAAGCAGCTTCAAGCGGCTGAAGTTGCTGCCCTTGAAGCTCGTTTGGAAGTAGAGAGGCAGAAGTTGAAGACCATGGCAAAGGAAGACATTGCTTTGGGGGAAAAGGTGGCCGCTTGCACATCCACGCTTGATGAGTTGGAGCATAAGCATAAAGATGCCTTGACTTCGTTGGAGGCTCTTCTTCAAGGGTCGGGTAAAGCGCAGGAACTTCGAGTTGAGCTAGCCAGGACCTATGAGTCTTGGTATCCACGGAGATCTTGAACTCCTCAGTGTGAGTATTCATTTTTATTTTCTGATAAACTTTCTTCTCTTTTCTTTTGAAAACCATATGATTAATTTTTGAGATTTCCTTCTTTAAACATCTTATGGTTCATGCTTGTTGCTTGGGTTGTGCTTAAGAGCGGAACTTTTAGGGGTTGTTCTCGTACGCCAGTCTTCAAGCTTCTTCTCTTCTCATGTGCTTATATAAGTCCGAAGAGACAATCTCGTCCATATTTTTTTGCGAGATTTAATAGGTTATACGTTTTTGGGGAGGGATGAGTATTTCTTGTGTGTATTTATAGTCATAATTTAATATGTACTTGCAAAAATGCAAAACATTTTTATTTCTGTTGTCAGTTTAGGCTCTTGAAGCTTGGAGCATGGTATGTTCAAATTTATGTTTTGCCGACAGTTTATACTCGTATGGCTTGGAGTATGATTGCTTGTAGTTTAGGTTCGTGAAGCTTGGAGCATGGTATGTTCAAATTTATGTTTTGCCGACAGTTTATACTCGTATGGCTTGGAGTATGATTGCTTGCAGTTTAGGCTCGTGAAGCTTGGAGCATGGTATGTTTAGGAATAATATCTTTTGAGAAATTTGCCGTTCACCGGTGGCAGGGAATATTCACCATCTAAGGATACAATCTTATAGGCTCAATTGGTGTAGATCTCTTGAATAATAAAAGGCCCTTCCCATTTAGGATCGAATTTCCCTTGTGTTCTTCTGGTGACGACCATGGGTCGGACTACAACAAGGACGAGATCCCCGACTTTGAACGAACAACGCATCACCTTTTTGTCAAAGGCTCTGGAGACTCTTGCTTGATACATCTCCAAGTTTTGCTGGGCTTCGATGCGCTTTTCTTCTGGGCTGTCGAGTTCATCAAGCCTCAATCTTGTTGCTTGGTCTTCCGTCAGATTGTCATGTATAGCGACTCTGAGGGAAGGAATTTGGATTTCGAGTGGAAGTACAACATCTCCGCCAAAAACTAGTGAATAGGGGGTGGCCCCCGTTGGAGTCTTCATCATGGTGCGATCGGCCCAAAGGTTCTCTAGAAGTCTCTCGTGCCATTCTTTTTTGTTGTTGTGGATGACTTTCTTTAGGAGTTTGCAGAGGATTTTGTTAAAGGCCTCCGCTTGTCTGTTAGCCGCGGCGTTATATGCCGACGAGAAGTGGTGTTTAATTTTGTGGTTGGCACAAAACCTCTCCATGTCTCTATTTTTGAAAGGTGTGCCATTGTCCGATATGAGCTTCGCAGGGATCCCAAATCGGTAAACAATATACGTTTTGATGAATTGTACTACTGTCTCCCCCCTTGTATTTTTTAAGGGAATGGCTTCTGCCCATTTGGAGAAGTAGTCTGTCGCCGCCAGGATGTAGGAGTCACCTTTTGAGGAAGATAGTTGAATGGGACCCACGATATCCAAACCCCATGCTTCGAAGGGCCATGAGACGCTCGTAGGATGGAGTGGCTCTGGCGGTTGATGTATGAAAGCTGCGTGAATTTGACAGACGTAACACTTTTTAACATACTCAATGGCGTCATGCACCATTGAAGGCCAGTAGTACCCCAAATGCTTCAATTGGTGATATAATTTGGGACCTGATTGATGTGCTCCGCATACACCTGAGTGTACTTCTTGGAGGGCTGACGCCGCTTCCTCAGTAGAGAGGCATCGCAGCATGAGTCCTTCATAGGACCTTCGGTATAGTATATCGCCCATATATGTATATTTTTTGACCCTTCTTCTTATCCTCAATCTCTCTTGGGGGTTCATAGGAAGCATCCCGGACTTGAGATAATCGAGAAAAGGGGTCCTCCAGTCTTCTACTTGTATTTCTGCCGTGGAGAGAACGTTGATAAACACTGGGATGTATCTACTTGGAATTTCTTCAAGTAAGGGAGTAAGGACTCGTCTCTCCTCAACCCTTAGGCCACGTTTGGTTGCCATTGGAATGGGAATGTGAATGGGAACGGGAACAGGATTGGGAATGGGAACCGGAACCGGAAAGGAATTGTGGTTGTTTGGTACGTCAAGGAACTGGAATGGGAATGAAACTTGCAAGTGTTTGTTATACATAATAAACATGGGAACTGAAATGGAAATATAAATTAAAGACCAAAATACCCCTTACTCTAATAGCATAGATTTACCAATATATTTATGTATGTATATGTATTTGCATTAGCTTGGCTTATTTGGATGAAAAATTATTAATAATGATGGAAAGAAATAAGATCATTATTTGAAATATTATTAATAAATTAGAGAAAGAAATAAGATTATTAATATTATTTGAAATATTATTAATAAATAAGAGAAATAAATAAGATTATTAATACTATTTAAAATATTATTAATAAATAAGAGAAAGAAATAAGATTATTTTTAAGATTGATCCTAGCCGTTTAATCAGTTTAATCAAACAAAAATGAAGTGTATTCATGTACATTTCATGAATATGAGAGTTCCTGCGTTTGAGGGAACTCTGGATTCCCATATCAAATTCAAGAATCCAGAGTTCCCTAAAACACAGGAACTTCAATTCCGGTTCCTAAATGGCGGCTGCAACCAAACATTTTAAGGAATTTCTATTCCGGTTCATGGATTAATAGTGCAACCAAACATGGCCTTACTTCTAGCGTCTTTGTGGGCGAAAGAACCATGGCAGCAGCTAAACTGGCTAGCGCATCCGTTTTTTGGTTCTGGGATCGCTAGACGTGTTTGATCTTCAGTCCTTTGAAACAATTGATGAGCTCCTTTGCCCTAATTAAATAAAGGATTAATTCTTCTTTCCTAATCGCATATGTGCCGAGGAGTTGATTTATTTTGACTTGAGAATCCCCATAGGATGCAAGTGGATCCATCCCTACTTCCAGTGCTATCTCTAATTCAATGACGAGGGCTTTGTATTCCGCCATGTTATTGGATGACGCCGAAGTCAACACGAAAGAATATGGGATTATGGCTTGTGTTGGAGTAACAAAGACTATCCCTGCTCCGGCTCCCGAGCGCTGTCAAGCTCCGTCAAAGTACATCTCCCAAGGTGGTTGGATGTCGGAGACGAAGACTTCTTCATCTGGCAGGTCGTCTTCTACGGCCGAGTCATCTAGCAACGGGTGAGCTGCGAGAAAATCCGCCAAGGCATGCCCTTTGACAGCTTTTTGTGGGACGTAAGTTATGTCGAATTAGGACAATAACATAGCCCATTTCGCAAGTTGTCCGGAGAGGACTAGCTTCTTTAAGATATACCATAGGGGGTCAACTTTGGAGATAAGTTGTACATGGTGCTACATAAGGTAATGCCGAAGTTTTTGAGTAGCGAATACCAAGGGCAGACACACCTTCTCCATCTCTGAGTAATTATGCTCGGCTCCGACTAAGGTTCTGCTGAGGTAGTAGAGGGCTCTTTCCTTGCCTTCAACATCATGTTGTGCAAGTAAAGCTCCTAATGACCCGGGCAAAGTTGCGTGTAGAGGATTAAGGGCTTTCCTTTGACTGGAGAGGCGAGGGCCGGCGGGTTGATGAGGTACTCTTTTATACTTTGGAAGGCGCTTTGGCAAGCTTTATCCCACTCGAAGGGTGTCCCTTTCTTCATGAGGTGAGAAAATGGCTTGCAACTACCTGGCAGGTTGGAGATGAATCTGCATATATAGGCGAGCCGTCCTTGAAGACCCTTGAGTTCGTGAAGGTTCCGAGGTGGAGGCATCTCTAAAATTGCTTTCACTTTGGCAGGATCGACTTCAATTCCTTGCTTGCGGACCACGAATCTAAGGAGTTTGCCGGACGTGACACCGAACGCACATTTAATGGGATTCATCTTCAAGTTGTGGCGTCTGAGCCTTTCAAAAAGTTTTGTGAGGTGCTCAAAATGATCCTGTCTGTGCTTCGTCTTCACCACCAAATCATCGACATAACATTCCACGATGTTGTGAAGTAGATCGTCGAAGATGGCCG
>OY986971.1:12901852-13005549 GCA_963920575.1 Narthecium ossifragum | reverse complement strand
GGGGTTTTTATACAGTGTAACAAGTCATTATCAGAGAATTCTATATTTAAGCTTTCGACTACCGGAGTGCTAGTTTGGAAACCATCTGCCCGGTAGTCGTCAGGAAAAGTTAGTGCAGTTATAAGAGATTTGTGAAGATCATGTGACAGACACAGCGTATCGTACACGGTAAGCAATGTAGGTACTTTCTTTCGATGAGAAATTACATTGTACTTGACAGACTCATTGGAGTTTACATTATTTTGCATTGCTTGTTGTGGTTCTTGGTCCCTTCCTCTTGGTTGTGCAGGTTGGGAGTCTGGAAGTCGGAGCCCAGAGTGGGTGATGATTTCATGGACTTCAGCCTTCTCTTCTTCTGGGAAGCAAAGGGGCTCGTCATAGTCTTCGAAGGCTCTGATAGTGGAGCACGAGTAGTTGTCTCAAGAGACGCCATTTTCTAGCACTCTTGGCTTTCTGGTTTGAAGATATGTTGAAACTCGGTGGATGAACCCTTTAATTTTTTCACGGGCCAGCACCTTCCTCAAGATCTTGTATTTTGGAGATCTATGCTTCTTCGGCTTCAGCAACTAGTTTTCAGGAAGCGGAGGTCTCAGGGGAGCATGTCTAGCTGCTTTAATCCTTTGCTTGAAAGCTTGTTTTTTCTTTTGCCTCTTCCTGATGTAGGGCCTCTCGTAACGATCATAGCTGTGCTCAAAATCAAACAGTGTATCATCATTATCCATGTCGGAATGATACATTTCTAGTAGGGTTGGCCAGGGGCATCCCTTGGCAGATGTCAGAATGGGAGTTATATGCTCCTCATCTCGCACGTATGGAGAGATAGTTGTGTATCTGTTCTCAAGGGGCAGGTAGGGAAGCGCTTGAGAGGGATACTTCATAAGGAGGTGTACTCCTCGCATGGAGACTCAGGGTCAGCTGCGGTAGTGATCATATGTGTTGACTCTACCTTTTTGCCTTTCTGGAGTTTCTTCAGTAGCCCCGCGTCCATGACTCCGTTGTCAATTAATTTCTTGATCGTATTCTTGAGGATGAAATAGTCTTGGAGTGCGTGCCCAAATATTCTATGACAATGGTAATATTTCGGCTCATCCACTTTGTTTGCTTCGTGAGGGTGCCGTGACTCCGAGAGCTCTATGAGTCCAAGATCTAGTAGACCTTTGAAGATGTCAGGGACCTCCTCTCGGGGGAAGGAATACTCCTTTTCAATCCTCTCCTTGAGGGTCTTTACTCGTCATTGCGTGGGATCGGACAAGGGGTCTCTAGACCGAGGCAACTCTCTGGGGACGTAAGTCTCCTTTGGTTTGAGCATTTGCATCGCCGAAGTCTGGAGTATAGCTTTCCCCTTGGCGGGAGTGTTGTCCTTCCTCGTGCGATCGGAGGCCTTGTCCGTGGTTTGATTTTTTCGAGCCATGTGATGTAGGTAGTTCTCGATGTCGGTGGCCTTAGAAGTCAGCTCCTCAAAGGAAAGCGGACAAACACCTTGTAGGTAGAGGGGCATTTCCGGTCGTAGGTAACAGTTCATGAACATCCACATGGCTTCAGGTTCTGTGATTGGTTGTGGGCAGTGGATACTCAGGTTTCTCCACATATTGATAAAATCATCAGGTTTCTCATGCGAGTTTTGTTCCGTCGACAGCTCTTTGAGTACTATAAAATCTTGGGAGGAATGCCTCCTGCACCTGCTCCCACGAATTATGGATCCAGGAAGCAGTTTGTTGTACCAAGTAAAAGCCGGTCCGGAGAGTGTTTGGACGAACTGGCGAAGAAGCGACACGCCATTATGAACCATGTCTTGACATGCTGCTAGGAAGTGAGCGATGTGCTTATGTGGGGATCCGGTCCCGTTGAATTTAGTGAATTAGGGTTGTTGATGAGTCACTAAATATTCGTAACTAAACCCTTTAATTTACCTTTGTTAGGCGTAAAGTGTTTGTATTTAATAGTGTCACACCCTGACCCGCGTAGGTCCAACCGGGCCGGGCGATGCGAAACGGAACCTAACCTACTGCGGAAATTTTGGCGAGGTTTCCCTCTAATTATAGTGGTCTCCCTAGCAATTCATAATCATCCTGTATTATACAATCAATCACAAACCTCAAAGACTTAAACTAAAATATCTACAAATCCTCAACAAGGTAAAAGTTATACAAAATCTCTCCCGTAGGAGGCTAACTAAACAAAAGGGTATAACTGACGATCGCCGCACCTCAAGCACCGCTAGATGCTGCCACGTCACCAAACACCGGCCCGGTAGGGGCGATCGAAGAAGAGCTAGCGCCAGCACCTGCAAAACACAGTCCGGGTAGGAGTGAGCACTAAGCTCAGTAGGGACACTACACTACGACACTTATAAGGGAGGGAACACAACAGTGCCGCCCCCAAGTCTACCCTAGGTGTATACAAGGATCCCATAACCCTACCGGAAGTCTGTGAACGCAAGCCTAAAACACTGCAGACTCTCAACAGGACACTGAACACTGTTTGGCGGGCAAGGACACCGCTGGGTAGGCACTCCTCGACCTAAGAGTCAAGAACACCGGACACCGGCTACACCTCAGATTCAACTTGGAGTCGACACGACCTCTAAACATCAAACCACATGTATTCAGGTCATCTAACCCTATCATCGAAATCGACTGAATATTACAAATCAAGTCCTGGACCAAGCTACCCGCAACAGTTCTAGAGCTAGATCCGGACTACCCGAAAGCCCCGGATCGGCGATCAACCCATCGCCAACGTCCTACATAGATGCAACTAATGCACAAAGCAATGCATGTTATGAGCACACACAGGAATATACAGATAAGCATGCATCAGTATGTGATTGTATATCAAACAAGGTCTGGGCACGACACCCTGCCGGCCCGGGGTGGTGAACAGATAAGTCAGGTCTAGGAACTGCTACAGTGGTACCACCACCAACTGTCAGCAGTCCGCCACAACACCTGCATCGAGAATCAGCCCCGCAATCAACATCTAACAGATATCACAGATAAAGCCCTCGGCGCACGCCGGCATGCAAGGCTAGGGAAAGCTGTAGGGCTACTCACCCGTTTATTCTAAACATCCCGGGAGTCATCACTCCCCCGGTTCACCACTGCCCCTATTATAGGGCTAACATGCTTAAACATATGTACCAGACATAAAACAGTAGAGAAAACCATCATACAAAGCCCTGCGGGCAAAAGCCACATAAAAACACCCCTCGGCCACTAAGAGATCGATCTCCCTTCCCAAGGGGATCGATCTTCCTAGTACTTGGGAGAAAACTCGTCCCTGTCAATCGAAGGAGATCGATCTTCTCCACCAGAAGGATCAATCTTCTTCGTGACATGGAACCCGCCAACTCAACCTAGGCAAGGATCGATCTTCTCCCACCGAGGGATCGATCCTGCTCAAGCTGAGCGTGATGCCACAGAAGGGATCGATCTTCCCTCAATGGAGATCGATCCGGATGGGTTCTCCGGCGACCGGACGGCGAGAAATACCGTCGGAAAATACAACCAAATCCCCCAAAACTCTGGGATCTGGTAGATCAAGAAACCACGAGTCCAAAACCGGTGAAATCATGGAAAACAAACATGTATTTTAACATATCTAAGCAAAAGATCACAATCAAATCGAAAAAACTCCAAACACCCGAAAGATTATAGGTAGGATCCCTACCTATGCAATAGCAGCTTCAATCCAAGCTACTAGGCCTTAGATCTTTCTCAAACGAAGTCAAATCCAGCAAGAACACGGCTCAAATCTCGGATTTTTTATAAAAATCAAAAGAAAAGGTTTCGTTCGTTTTATAGATGAACGAACCGACTCAAGAGAGATCGATCTCTTTTGAGAAGAGATCGATCTTCCTTGCCAAATCGGGTTTGACTTTCTGGTATTAAGAGATCGATATCCTAGTTAGAAAGATCGATCCCTTAGGTGCAGAAAGCTAGACTTGGGCTAAAACTTAAGCCCAAGTCCGGATCTTTCGATCCTGGGTCCAACTAACCATTCTAGTCAAACATTAACACAACCATGGTCAATGTGTGCACACACGGGTGTAAAACTAGCCGACAAGGTTTGTTCAATTTGCAATATTGTTGGTCATAAGTTTGATTCATGTCATTCTGGTAATGAATTTCCTGAATATGTGTAAAAACAAACTAATTTGATGAATGCTTATAACCCGAGACCTAGATTTGATCCTTATACAAATACTTACAATCCTGGTTGGAGGGAGCATTCGAATTTTTCATGGAAAAATACTGCTAATGCTAGTATGCCTTCTGCTAATCAGTCTAACCCACCTGTTAAGTCGTATTTGGAAGCGACTATGTTAGCTTTTATACAGAAAATAGACTCAAAGATGGAACGACAGGATTCGGCAATTTTTCAACATGAAGCAGCTCTGAAGAATATGACAACTTCCATTGGGAAGTTGGAAGTTCAAGAAGAACAGATTGCAGATGTTGTTCGAGCCCATGTTCCAGGCAAATTTCCAAGCCAACCTGAGCAAGCCAACGCAGTTACTGTTCTTCGTTCAGGTAAAATTATTGAGAATAAGATTAATGCTAAAGTTACTGATGACTGTAATGATGAAAAAATTGAGGAAGTCGAGAGGGAGGAGCGCTCGGAAAGGCCCCCGAAGGCCACATCAGTTTCTGAAAATGAGAAGAGAGGAACTTCAGATCCTGAGGTTCATCACAGCAATCCTCCACCATATGTGTCGCCAGTTCCTTTTCCAGGCCGCTTGAAGAAAGCCAAAATGGATAAGTCATATTATGAAATTTATGATATTCTATCTAATGTTATTGTGAACTTACCATTGTTGATGTGATTAGGAAAATGCCAGCCTTTCCAAAGTTCTTCAAGGAACTATGTACTTATAAACGTAAGTATGAACCTTATGAAAAGGTGATGATTTCAGAAATGACAAGCGCGGTGCTACAAAGGAAGCTTCCACCTAAGCTTAAGGATCCAGGGAGTTTTAACATTAGTATTACTGTTGGTGATACAAAAATAGGAGAGGCAATGCTTGATTTAGGAGCCAGTAATAATTTGATGCCTTACTCTGTTTTCCGTCAGTTAGGCGTGGGTGAATTAAAACCTACTACTATGTCTCTACAACTTGTAGATCGTTCAATTAAATATCCATTAGGCATTGTAAAAGATATCTTAGTACAAGTTGATAAGTTAATTATCCCTGCTGATTTTGTGATATTAGATATGGATGATGCACCGTTGAATGATAGAAATTTACCTATTTTGTTGGGTCGTCCATTTAGGGCTACAGCTGAGACTATGATTAATTTGAAGGATGGTAAGCTCAACATGACAGTTTTAGGTGAAACTGTTGAATTTAAAGTGTTTGAGTCTATGTCCTGCCCTTCAAATTCTTTTGATTATTTTTCAATAGACGTTGTAGATTCATTGGTGTTCTCTAATTTCAGGCAGGAGCAAGTGAAGACTACATTGGAAGTGGATTTGATGATGGTGAAGGATGACTTGCATAGTTATGATAGAGCAAAGGAGGTCATGGCACCCCTTGAGGCATCACAACCATACAAACCTGGTTGAACCTTAAGGTTTTGTAATATGTCTTGCCTAGACGTTAAATAAAGCGCTGGGTGGGAGGCAACCCACCAAGGTAACTTGTTTTTAAGTTTCAATTTTTAGTTTTCTGTTTTGTTTTCTTTTAGGTTTTCAACCACCTTGAGGATTCTTGAGGAGATGTTCGCTTACTCTATCAGGTGGCCTCTTTCTTATTTAAACTATCTTGTATCTCATTTACATGGAATTTTTGGATAGCCATCTCCTACATATCTTCTTGCTTATGATACACACATTGAGGACAATGTTGATTTCAGGTTGGGGGGTGTAGACATTCATGACCTTATTCATACTACCTTGTGGGTTTAATAGGGTTAAATTGTACATGAGCTGAGATGTTTATGCTTATTATACATGTTATTTTCACATCGATTGACCTATATATAGATTACATGTGTGATAACCTGAAGGTAAAACATCATGTGATTCACACACGAATACTTTATGTGCAGTGTCAATTATACTCACCAGAGGAATGAGCATGCTATTGTTAATCTGGACTATGATTTCAACTTTAGCTAGCATGATGAGTATTGCAAGCAGAAAGAAAAAAAAAAGTTCTGGAGCTTGATCAAGCTGTGCCTAAACGACTATTACGTGAACTACTAAGTAATCGGGTGTTCTTGCCTCAGGAAGCGGGGAGTTCGCTTAAAAAGGTAGAACCACTAATAGCGTAAAAAAAAAACTATTAAGTGTTTTGCTAAATAACCGGGTTTCTGAGCCTCAAGAAGCGGAGAGTGCTCGCGTAAAAACGCAAAGTGTCTGATAATTCAAAAAGAAAAAAAAACATGCTGTAGTTTAAATGTGAGGGTTGGATGATTGATCCGGAAGATAGTAGTGTGTTTGGACTAATGGTGGGTAGAAGTTGCTTGTGTATGTAAATTTTATTTTTCACGTCAGATGTGTTCGTCTGGATGGTGATTAGCATGTTTGAAGTGTAGAAGTTAATCTCATGTGTTGGTAGTATGTGTATGAGTATAGAACGTTTTCGTGCTCTGTACTATATAGAACACTATTGACTTGACAAGGTAAAACTCTTATTATGCATGTCTACAACCTTGGACCATTGGTGTGCCTAATTATAATTTTATGCGCTTAAAATTGCTAGAGACTAGCAATAAGCTGGTTGGGGGGTGTGATGAGTGCATGAAATTGCACTCTGAATAGCCTTATAACTAGTTTAATTACTGGATGTTTCATCCTTAATTAGTATTTTTAGTACTATTTTTATACTTATATGTTGCTTCACAAAGTTATTTGGAATATGCAGGAAATAGGAGCTAAAGAAGCAAAGATATGTCATATTCAACATCAAATCTGTACCTGTTCAGAATGAACCAGATAATCTTCTACACATGATTGGAAAGCTCTTGAAGTCTAGTTTCTGGATAATTTTGTGGTTCGTGATTCCGAGTTTTCTAGAGGAAGTTACGACAATATTAGTACCAATGGCGCAGTCTGGATGGCAAAACAGTAAATACTCAGGAAAGACGGATCGATCATATTCCCTAAAAGGATCGATCCTTTTTGCAGACAGACCTGACAGAACGCATACTTTTCAGATGATCACAGAAGGATCGATCCTCCTTTCACTCGAGAATATTGAGGAAATCGTCGAGGAGAAGGATCGATCTTTCTCCTATCGAAGGATCCATCCTACTGAGAAGGATCGATCATGCTTCTATCAAAGGATCGATCTTCCTCGGGCGTAGCCAGAAATTGAAGATTTTGATATCAAAGGATCGATCTTACACCTATGGAAGGA
The DNA here is from genome assembly GCA_963920575.1 of Narthecium ossifragum. Lineage (NCBI taxonomy): Eukaryota > Viridiplantae > Streptophyta > Magnoliopsida > Dioscoreales > Nartheciaceae > Narthecium > Narthecium ossifragum. The sequence goes on along the minus strand of OY986971.1, from coordinate 12,998,186 downwards.
TCGATCTTACCTTCGAAGTGAAGAAAATTAACAGCTCAGATCTAATCCGAGGATGGAGACACTTTAAGGCTATAAATAGGACTCTTTCTAGGGTTTAAGGGGGTCGACTAGCACTATTGGAGGAGTTTTGAAGGCCGAAAAGAGGGGAGAAGACCGCACAAAGATCTAGGGTTTTTCTTTCTTATCTTTCTTATGAATATCTTGGTTGTTTTCATGATGAACATGAGTGGCTAATCCCTTTACTACGGAACCGATATAACCATAACTGAATCAGTCTATGTTATTGAATTAATGTTTTAATCAGTTTATTTTTCTTGTTTTATTCATTATTATAATTGAGATCTCAAATACCTTTATCTGGCCAATAGAAGTATTATAGATTGTTTTATGTGAGATTGGGCGAGGGTTCATTCCCTAAGCTTGCAGGATTTATGAATGAATGAGTTTATGTCAAGGCCGGGTTCAAGCTAAGACAACTCTTGGTTCATAATTGTTCTTCAGAGCTTAATGGATTCTTGATTAAAACTTAGTTATGGGTTCATTAGCTAGGGTTAATTGAGGGTACTTGGTGAAGACCGCGATCGAACGGATCATCATACCGGAAGAACGAGCTCTTGGAATTAAACTGAGATTGTGTTGATTCAATGCATAGAATGAGGATGTTATGGTGAAATTGGAACCTTAGTATTCATCCATCATATTTCCATCGTTTTCTTATTTCGTTATTAGATCTTCTATTCTCAATACTTCATATTTCTTACTTTCCCTTCCTTATTTTCTTTCCTCTATGTTTTTTAGCGTTTTACTCTAATAGTCTCTACAAATCTCTATGGGTACGATACTCGTTTTGCTGCTATACTGATCACACCGATTCATATACTTGTGAGATATAAAATTTATTCATCAATAGGGTTATTCAATCCGAATTTTTTATCTTTTCGACTATATTTGGAGAAGGAAAAAGACGACGACGAGGATGCGGATGGTGACAACTTCCTATTCCAAGCCGATGGCGTTCATCGAAAAGATGAGTTGCTAATTATTGTACTTAGAATTATTCATGAAACCCTAGCGTAGTTTTCTATCTTCTTTGGTTTGACTCTTGTAATATTCTCAAGACATGATCTTATGGATTTTTTTTAATGTTAATAGATTAGAGGAAACAAAGTTCATTGACGTATTTTTAGGCCTACTTGATTTCGGTGATTGATGATAGAGATCTATAATATAGTTTTAATGAAAAAGGAAATAGCTTTAATCTAAAGGCATCATCATTAAAGTGCTCAAGTTTAAACATGAAAAGAATTTCAAGAAAGCTATTTATATGTCCGTACGGATCCTCATTCTCACGCCCATAGAAAGATGGTAACGCTGTAATCCAGTTGGGTTTAATCTCATAGTGCGTGGCCGTGATTACAGGTGGCCTAATACAGGAGGCATAAGTGTAAGGTCCAGGAAGAAAGTGGTTCCTAATAGGGCCTTCTCTATTGTGATTATTCCCGTTTCCCCCACCGTTTCCATCATGGTGTCCTATTAAGGCCATTGGGCAGGAAGGAAAAAGAACAAGAAAAATAAAAACAGAAATTCAGAGGAGAGAAGAAAACCATGGAATTTAACAACTTGAAACTAAAAATTTCGAATTTAGAAAACTCACCTGGCCACGTCAGAACCGATCGATCGGTTTCAGGACCGATCCGTCGAAGTTACCAGTGACCAGTCGCTCCCTTTCCGATCCGTCGGTCTCTGGGCGCAAGTTACTATCTTATTTCGAGAAAAATCGTTCCAAGGCTAGAAAAATTTCAGAAAATTGTGAGAAAAATTTCTACGAATTAGAAAATAAGGGAAGGAAAAATAAGAAGTCTAACAGCCTAATTATACGGAGAAAAAAAAGAGTTGAGAGAAAATCAATCAACTATCCCTCAAAAATTCCCCGGCAACGGCGCCAAAAATTGATCGCTTACAAACGTCGTCGTTAAACGTTGCTAACCTCAATCAAATATTAAATTTATATCCTTATTCAATCACTAAACTACTAAGTAGACTAGTGGTGAAGTCCGGAGTCGAACCACAGGGAATTTACCAGGAAATATTGAATTCAATTCTCAAACCCTAAATCTAAGTAAAAGAAGCAATGATAAGTTTGAATTAACTAAAACTATCTAATGAAAGCAAGTAAAAGTTGTTAAACTAATGAGAGAGATACTTAGGGTTTACTCAATTCACCTTAGTTTCACTTTCTATATTCTTCAGTTATCCTCTTATCTCCTTCTCTAAACATTATGGATCATACGGCTACAAGCTCACATGAATCCCTAAAATAAGATTTATGTTTCTAACGGCATAGCCTATTTTTCTTGGCATAGATTGTCTTCGGTCCTACAATTACTTTAAGTTATACTACTCCTAATGACCTTGGCACAACCTATCCTAGCTTAGCATAGCCTATCTCATTAGCAAACCATAAATCACATGAAAACCATCCTATGAATCTCTACAATCAATCACAGAAATCATGTAGAACTGAAAATACGTCAAGGAACTTTGTTCCATCAACTCTATTAACAATAAAAAGAAAATTCATAGGATCATGTCTTGAGAAGAATACAGATTCAAACCAAAGAATACAAAAAGTTACACTAGAGTTTCATGAGATCCCTAAGTTTAGAAGTTAGCTACTCATCTCTTGAGAAAGATCCATAGGTGTTGGGAAGGAAGCCATCGATCCCCGCGGAAAGATCTCCATCTTCAAACCCTAGCCTTCTCCTTTTTCTCTCTGATTTTTCTCCCCCTGAAGGCCTCCGTTTTCCAGCCACAAAACCCTCTTTTATATCTTAATTCCCGGAATTAGGGTTTTAAGGTTGAGTTAGACCTCAAGTGCAACTCGGATTTCCTGGTTCAACCCTGACAGCTTCTTCCAATCGCGACTGGGTTCAACCCGTCCAGAATTTGGGAATGAGTCCAACACGAAAGATGTAGATTTGGAAGTCTTCTGTCCTCTCCCAAAGCGTTAATAATATTTGGACTTATCTAGAATATTTGGCGAATATTCTCCCGGGCCTTGACGGACCAGTCTTCCAGCAGCTAAATATCTACATCTTTTTCAAAACTGCTATCCATGCATCAGGAATCTCTGAAAGTGTCCAACAAGAAAGTTTTACGTCTTGATGTCTACTAGATGTCACCCAAATTGTAGAATATTTGGACATAAGAATAATTTCTGGTGAATATTATGCTAACAGTCGACAGAGCAGTGTATTTCAGCACATTGACCGAATTTCTTGCATTTCTTCTCAAAGCATGATTAAACCTGAAATCAACTAACAAGCTATCAAATATAAACACTCTCGGGCTAACAAATGTAAATTACCGGGTTTAAGTATGAATATTTAGTGACTCATCAATCACTCCCGCAGGAGACTAACTAACCAAAGGTAAAAGCAGTAAATATCGCCACCTCTCAAAGTCCACCAGGCGCTGCCGCACCGCCGACCAACTGCCCGGTAGGGGCCACAGAAGAAGAACTGACGCCTGCACCTAAAAAACGCAGCCCGGGTAGGTGTGAGCACTAAGCTCAGTAGGGATCTACACTACGCCACACAGAAGGAAGAGGGAAACACAACAGTGTCGCCCTCAAGCCAGACTCGAGTGTGCTACAAGGGTCCCATAACCCCCCACCGATGTCTCTAGGCATATCCAACCATGGTCACCCCAACGGACTGGGCCCATCCTGGATACACCTAGTGTCGCAGGGTGCCAGCTGCGGTCACCGAACACGGACTGGGCCCACACTGATCCCCTACTGGCAGGAACAGACACTGCATGGGCCGGACTAACCCTCCCGGCCTCCCAAAGAACAAGACCCGCCACCGGTGGCACCCTCAACACCTGACTTGAGGCCAACACGACCTCTAATCGTCATCAAGCAACAGGTGTACCAGTCCTCTAGGCCTATCATCAAATTCGACTGGACACCACAATTCAAACCGGGTCCAAGCTACCCAACCCCGGTCCTAGGGCTAAGTCCGAGCTTCCAGCCTCGGGACGGCGACCCACAGATCACCCACGCCCTAACCAATGCAACTAATGCACAAATCAACAATGCATGCTACGACATACACAAACAGGAGATAGGCACGCAGCAGTATGTCAAGGATAGCATACAAGTCAACCGGATCGCTGCAGCGGTACTACCAACCGCTGCCAGCCGATCCGCAGCGGGTCTCGGCATTACGACGGTACCGCGACCGTCGACCGCGGACTCCTACAACGGGAAGCAACCCCGAAAACGATGATGAACAGTAAACAATATAATATTATATTCTGAAATATAATATTATATTCAAAACACCCAAAAGTTCTCTCCTAGGGGCTATTTGATCCCGTCGATCCGACGTCCAAACGACGTCGGATTCAAGATCCAATTTAGTCATCAGTAGGTGTATATACCATGAGCAACAAACCAAAATCCATAATCATCCAACGGTTGGATTAACGGGAAAACACTAATCAATACCGTTAATCAAACTAACTTACCAATTAATTGCTGCAACGTAGCCCTCCTGCAAACAATTCATAACAAATCGTAGAAAAATCAAAAAATTATGAAATCAATGGGGTTAGAGAGTAGACTCAAAGATCTACAACTATTATGCTCATCACAACCCAAGATCAAGTACATGCCGGCCGAAAAATACGCCGCAAGCCGGCTGTTCTTCAAGAACAGCAGAAAACAGAGAAACCGAGCTTAATCATGCATAAAACCTACTAAGATCTAAACCAAAGATCATAAAACTCATATCCGAAATTCTACTAGGCATAAGGAATCCAAAAAGACAAAGATCAACAAGATCCAACGGCTAGATCTAAAGAAACCCACTAAAGAACACAGTAGGTAGAAGAACTTACCGAAGAACGCTAATCCCGGCTGATCCCTCGCAACCAGTCACCAAAAAGCCACCAAACCACACCAGGAGCCTTCCTCTCGTTTCCATGGATCCAACGAGCCTTAGAACACCCAATTTGATGGTCGGAGGAGGGAGAACGGAAGAGAAGAAGCTCGCCGGAGGAAGAAGAGAAGAAACAGAGCTTCGGGAGAGGAGAAAAGAGAAGAAGAAGAAGAAGGAAGGAGGGGAAGGAGAAAAGGAGGAAAGGGGGGAGGGGACAGCCGGGGGAAGGGGGAAAAAGGCGAAGGAGGGGAGGAAAAGTCCTCCCCTTCTGACAAGAGAGAGCAACGGCCAGCGGCGGCCGTCCTCGCGAAGCAGAAAAAGCCACCGATGCGAGTCCGATCGGTCGCTCCAAGGAGCGATCGATCGCTCGCGCCCCGGATCGATCCCAACAAGTCTGATCGATCCGAGCGGGTCAAAACCCACCGACCCACTCACGAGTCCGATCGATCGTTCCAAGGAGCGATCGATCGTTCCAAGGAGCGATCGATCGCTCAAGGGTCGTCAACTGCGCAAAAGCAAGCCTCCGCGCGCCCGAGCTGGGATCTTCCGATCCCGGGTCCACCTAACCATTCTAAACAAACACTAACACTTACAAGGCCAGTGTGTGCACACGCGGGTGTGAAACAAACCAACAAGGCGCAATTTACCAAATTGCCCTTGTGGTCCAAGAAACAATACGATCCACCGGATTGCGCGCTCGACGCGAAGCAAACCAACGAGCCACGGGCCCGACCAGCCGGTCTACCCAGGAGTAGAGGGACGGTGTGAGGACCCGTACCTCCAACCCGGTCCGACCGCGTCGGTCGAGGATCTGGTCTGTTGGTTTTGGGCTTGGTTGGCCTTGCTTCGCGATCTCCTTTGATCGTTGCGGCTCCGGGGGTAATTTGCTAAATTACCCTTGGCGAAGTTGGTTTCACACACGCGTTGCGCACACACGGTCTTTTTATAATGTATGTGCTTGATTAGACATTAGGAGTACCCTAGATCGGAGGATCTGGGTCAAATCGTAAAGATCTGGACTTGGGCAGCTGAGATTAGCTTAGGCTGATCGGATGGCCAGGATCTAACTTAAGTGATCATATAAAATCCACTTAACCCTTTAGATGCCATGTTCTCGTGTTAGATAACTAATCCGCCGCGATCCCTTCCGTGAGAGAGAGCGGCAGCCCGATCTCGAGAGGGAGAGAGACGATGCCAACGGAGAGCTAGGCGGACTTCGACGGCGACCGGTTGGAGAGGAGAAGATCCCGTGCGGCGGCGGCGCGTGCATCCACTTCCGGGAATCGAGGCTCTCCACTGGCAACCGCGACTGGAAGCAGAGAGGTCGACGGAGACGACAGAGAACGCGACGATCGGCCGGGGAAGAGGAAGAGGAAGAACCGCGGATCTAGAGGTAGGGTTTCTAGCCTAATCTTGGTTTAGACTCTACTAGCATAGATTAGGCCATAGGATTGCATCGGGTCTGGATGGTTGTGTGCGTGAGAGGTTGGGATCTCTTCCCAGTTTCCATGCTCTGTTTTTCCGGCAATGTCTTTGATGCTGTGATTCGCATGATTCCGGTTTGGTGCTTGCTCTATTTTTTTCCGGCATCCTTGTTTCCCGTGTTTCCGGCGATGTTGCCCTATTTTTCCGGCGATGCCTGGTTTACTGGTTTGGTTGTTTCCTGATGGTTCTTTCCTCTATTTTTTTTAAGCGATGCTTGTTTGGAGCTTCGGCTGATGCCCTGAGCCGGCTTCTTCCCTCCATCTTTCCCCGACGATGTCTAGCCCTATTGCCGGTGACTCTTCCCTCTTACCACCTTGTGATGCCAGGCAATGTTGCCTTGGATTTCCGGCGACCCTTTCCTTTTCTTCTCAGTGATGCTATGGCCAGCTGTGCCATTCCCTGTCCTCCCCATTAACACCCCCTTGTTGCTGCCGTGGCCTTGCTAGGTTTCCCTAGTGAGGATCAAGGGTTGGATGCTTGAGTTCTGGTCTAGCATGCTAGGTCTTCATCTTCGTTCTTTGCTGCAACACTGTGCATGCCCCCTCCTTGCCCTAATTGGTTCGGGTGCTAGGTCCAGCAGGTGTTCGATATAATGCCGATGCGAGGTTTGGCTCCTGCACTTGCAGCGTTGCTTCCCTTTTCGCCTCCTGCCTTGTTCCCTCTTGCTGCCATGGCCGGTTGGCCCTCCTTTTCTTAAGTTTTTCGGCTCCTAAGAGCCGTAGGACAAGATATTTCGAAAGCCCCATTTCGCCTTTACATCTTTCGATTATTAGTTGTCGATGGTTATGATCGTTTTGACGAGCGATTGAGTAGAGTTTTGTTATTGATTGCCCTAAGAACCGTTTTCATTGATTCTGTCACACCCCAACCCAGAAAACCCATCCAGGACGGGGCGTGAGGGTTCCTATCACTATTCATCTTCAATCGGCGCGATACAAGCGGAAAAGACGGATAATTTGAACAGTTATATTCCAGAGGTGAACAGATATTCAATTATAATATATCATCAAGTTATACAGTTCATATTTGATACAAGATCTTCCAAGAGACAGATTTATACAAAATCTCAAAAACCTCAAGATGTTTACAACAACATATATAAATATCAAAAGGGGTACAGCAGATAATCCTCCAGCAACCTCAAGCACCTCTGGATGTACTCGCGCCGCCAAAGGCCGATCCTGCCGGCTCCACGGACGAAGAACTGCCGCCTGCATCTACAAACGCAGCCCGGGTAGGAGTGAGCGATGAGCTCAGTAGGGTTCTACTCTACGGCACACTGAAAGGAGGAAAACAACAACAGTGTTGTCTCCCAGCTCAAGTCTAACGGATGTCACGGGTCCCACAACCCTGTCGGCTCCCCAAGGGATCCTACTCTTCTCAACCGACCACGCTGGGAACATCAACCAACACGCTGGAAGGAGAAGGACAAGAACCAGTAGGATCACCTCTACCCAGCAAGAAACCACTGCCTGGGGACCAAGTCAGGGACGTCGACACCCATCCTTAGCACTTGGCCTTGGAAGACAACACGACCTCTAAACCTCGAACACTGATCAAGTCAACTATCGCAAATCCTCAATGACAAGAGATTCAGATTAAACAATCACACCCTAAACCTGACTACCCAGCCACGGTCCTAAGGCTAGATCCGAGCTACCCGAGAGCCTCGGATCGGCGACCGAAACCATCACCCGCCTAACCTCAAATGCCTCTAATGCACACAATGCATGATCTTAGGCAAACATCTATCCTAGATGTCTCTACATGCCACATCATCATTTACAAGTCCAACAGATATACAATAGCCCTCGGCACTCGCCGTCAAGAGGCTAAGGTTCCACAATTCCTCATTAGCTAGCACTCATAGCTAGCTAATGGCTAAGCACACCATTAAGCAATTAACTACATCCATACATGCATTAAATGCAATTGAAACCATAGGTTTTCCCAAAAAGGGAAGAATACCCGAATCGATCTCAAACCAGATGGAAATCCTTTGAAAAATCCCATAAAATCGACATACACACTTCCCAACATACTTAGGTACTAATCACAAATCAAATCCATCCAAGAAAAGCCAGAAAATCAAGTCCAAGGGGTCACGGACGATGTCACGGTCGATCCGGAGATCGACCGTGAGCCCACGGACGATGTCACGGTCGATCCGGCGATCGATCGTGACGCCAAAACGAGGAAAACCACCTGGGCGACGGTCGATCAGCCCATCGACCGTGGGAAGCCCAAAACGAGACAGAGCCTCACGGACGATGCGACGGTCGATCCGACGGTGGACCGTGAGGCGGGATGAAAAGTGAGAAAACCCACGGTCGATCGATCCATCGACCGTGGGAGGCCAAAATCCCGACAGAGCCCGACGGTCGATGCGACGGTCAATCCGACGGTCGACCGCCAGGTCCAGAAAGAGTTAACAACACTTGATGGTCGATGCACCGATCGACCGTCGAGCCTTAGGCACAGTTCATCAGAACAGTGCCGAAAATCCATTTCTTTGGATTTCAAGGATCAAATCAAGTTGGAATAAGATGAAATTTTCCAAGCAAGTGTATTTAACAATGGGGAAGCTAATGGAATGAAGAAATCCAGTTTTTGACGGTTAAATCTCCTATCTAGGTCCAAATGGATGAAAACCGACAAAACGGCGATAATACGGAAACCAACCGTTAGAATACGGAAAAAGAGAGATAGGAATACTTCAAATCCTTCACACTACATGCACAAGGAGTTACATAGCATTCTAACATGCACTCCTACAGCAAAAGAGCAATAATCCTATCCTAGGAGCACCCGATCCAAGGATCGAGGTAGAAACACCTACTTGAGCAAGTAGGGTAGCTCCTCCACGCGTCCAACTGGTCAAGCCGCCAAGATCCACGCTCCGAAGCCCAAGTCTCCAAACCCTAGCTCAGCCAAAGGAGAGAGAAGGAGAGAAAACGACAGGAGAAGAAGAGAAGGAAAGAGAAGAAAGGGACTTGGCTTATATAGAAAATCCGGATCTATCTCAGCCGTCCGATTCGATCTTTCCCGATCGAGCTCCGATCTTCCGATCGGACGCACCCTAGGGATTCTAATCAAACACATACATCAATCCAACGCAGTATGTGGAACGCGGGTGTGAAATCGACCACCAGAGGGCATATTTACCAAAATGCCCTCGGGGTCCTAACCGCCACACGATCGCCCGATCGTGCCCGACGCGGAACCAAACCAACAGGAAACCGGCTCTCGACCCACGCGGTCGAGCCAGGTCAGAGGGACGGGCCCTCACAGATTCTTTGCCGTCAAGTGGTACATGAGTTTGGTAGTATCGCAGTATCATTTGACTACTTGAGCCGATGATTATTCAAATACTTTATTCTGTCTATTTGCTTTCCTATGCTTATGTTAGTTGAATAGTTCAAGTATGCATATTAATATCATGTAAGCCTAGGCCCGACGGTGTGCCCGTTTTTATTTATTTTGTGGAAATGCTTATATTGTGTCAACCAGTGGTGCCCTGTTAACTGATTATCTGGGGGTGTGCCCATTGTACAACTTCTGGCTGACGGCGGTGCATGCCGTCTTAATGCCGAAATTTGGATTAAAACATGATAATACTAAACTAGCTTAGCTCTCTTTTATATCTTATATGCTAAATTGGACATGGTTGACGAGATGTCATGTAGAGACACCTAGGCCTAGTTTGCGTAGGCTCATGCATGTTGTATGCATTAGAAGCATTAAGGCTAGGTGGTAGGCGATGGTTTCGATCGCCGATCCGGGGTTCTCGGGTAGCCCGAATCTAGCCCTAGGACCGGGGTTTGGGTAGTCAAGGATTAGGACGTGATTGTCATCAATGATTATGTTGGATATCATTTGAGGTTATTGCTATAGTTGACTATGGAGTATATATTTATATTTGAGGTGTAGAGGTCGTGTCGGTCTCCAAGGCCAAGTGCTAAGGATGGTTGTCGATGCGTTCCCTGACATGTGTGTCCCCGCGAGAGATGGTATGACTGGGCAGGGTGGTACCTGGACAGGAGCCCGCAGTCTTTGTTTCCTCTCGTTTGTTCTTGGGTAAGGGTGATCCCGCATGGTACCGTTCCCCTGTTGGTGCTTAGGGTGATCTTGGTAACATGTCCAAGAGAGAGGTTCATGACGGGAGCTCTTGGGGCATCGATAGGGTTATAGGACCCTTGGCATTCCTTAGACTTAGGCGGAGAACGACACAGTTGCAGTTTTCCCTTCCTTTCTGTGCGACGTAGAGTAGAACCCTACTGGGCATTGTTGCTCACCCTACCTGGGCTGCATCGGCGATGCAGGTCGATGCAGTCCCTTCTTTTAGGTGTTCCTTCAGAAGATGGCGCGGTATTCCGAGGTGATCGAGGACTTGGAGCGTCGAGGAGTTCTTCTACAGATAATTTACAGTTTTAATCAGAGATGTACAAAGTGATGTATAAAATGATGTATTCAAGGATATAATTGTATGATTATTAAATTCAGTTGTATTTGACAAGTATTGTAATATTCTTTGATATAAATGTTGAGGAATGTGAGAAGTTGAAATTGTAAAATTGTAAAATGGATAGGTTTATTGTGTTGTAATTATAAAGGGGATTTTGTCAAAAATTTTATGAACTTGAGGAATTAAATTGTTTAAATTCATAGCAGTTATATCTTGATGTGCCGATTGATGATGTAAATAGGTTTAGGTGGTTCATGTCTCGATCTGGATGGGTTTTCTGGGTCGAGGCGTGACAGACGGGTCCTCACACTGACACTCTCGGCGAACATCTTTTGTACAGCGTCGAGAGGTACCATATTTGGCGGCACATTCTCTTGAGGATGGTTCTCGGCATGTGAGTTGTTTTTGGGTATTCTGGTCTTCAAGTTGGCTATTTCCGCACCCTTCAACTGGAGCATGTTCCGCAGCTGCTCCAGCTCTTTTTCGAGCGTGGTTGGTATCGCTCTGGGGATTTATTTGCCAGCGAAGGCAATCTGTTCTCCGGAGATTCAGGCGGAGCAGGGGATTCTTCTTCATATGCCGCCTCGAAAGCTGCGTCTTTGATAACAAAGGAGCGTGTGACACTTCTAGTGTGGGGACTATTAATTCGGGGTAGGTTGATGATGGCAGCATCCCGGTGTTCGTCGACGGTGATCGCTCGTGAACATCGTCGTTAAAACGTTACAAACTCAATCAAATATAAATTTGTAATTCTTATTCAATCACTACACTACTAGGTAGAATAGCGGTGAAGTCGGGAGTCGATCCACGGGGAAAACTTTGGAAACTGAAATCAATTCTCGAAACCCTAAAACTAAGGAAAATAATAAAAGATAGAATAGATTTATCTAAACTAATAAAGAAAAGAAATAAAAGGTTGATCAATTTGAATCAATGGATAAGTGACTTAGGAATTACTCAATCCGCCCTAGTTTCGTTATTAGTCTTCTCTAGTTATCATCTTGTTCCATTATGGATCATATGGCTACAAGCTCACATAAATCCTTAAAATAAAGGTAATGTTCGCAACGGCATAACCTATCTTTGCTTGGTATATATTGTCTTTGGTCCTACGATTACCTTAAAGTATACTACTCCTAATTACCTTGGCACAACCTATCTTCGCGTAGCATAGCTTATCTCAAAGGCAAACCAATAACTTCATTAAAACCATCTCATAAATCTCTACAATCAATCATAGAAATCATGTAGCACTGAAAGTACGTCAAGGAAACTCTGTTCCTTCAACTCTATTAACAATAAAATCATATTCATGAGATCATGCATCGAGAAGTTCACAAGAATCCAACTAAAGAAAAACCAAAACTACACTAGGGTTTCATGAATACTCATAAATACAAGAAGTTAGCAACTCATCTTTTGGATGAACGCCATCGGCTTGGAATACGAAGCTGTCACCATTCGCATCCTCGCTGTCTTCTCTTCCTTCTCCAAAGATTGTCAAAAAGATGATTATTTTCGGATCAATAACCCTATTTATAGGAGAACTCCCGAAATTAGAGTTTGAGTTGAGTTTGACTTCAATTACAACTCGAATTTCCTGATTTAATTCTGGCAATCTGATCGCTCGCAAACGTTGTCGTTAAAACATTGCTAACCTCAATCAAATCTTAAATTTATATCCTTGTTCAATCACTAATACTACTAGGTAGACTAGTGGTGAAATCCGGAGTCGAACCACAAGGAATTACTAGAAAAACCACAATCAATTCTCAAAACTCTTGATCTAAACCAAACACTTCAATGATAAATTGATCTAACTGAAATTATCTAAGAAAGCAAAAGAAAATATTAAGGTTTTAATCAGATGGAAAAAGATGTCTTAGGAAATACACAATCCACTCTAGTTTCACCCTTAATCTTCCATAGTTATCATCTTGATCACTTCTCTAAGTATTATAGATCGTATGGCTACAAGCTCACATGAATCCCTAAAAGAAGGTTTTATGTTCCCTACGGCATAACCTATCTTTGTTTGGCATAAATCATCTTTGGTCCTACCATTATCTTAAGTTATTCTGCTCCTAATGACCTTAGCATGACTTATCTTCACGTAGCATAGATTATCTCAAAGGTAAATCACAAACCACATGCAAACTATCTCATGAATCTCTACACTCAAGTACAACTATCATGTAGGACTAATAATACGTCAACGGAACTCTGTTCCTTCAACTCTATAATCATGAAAATCATATTCATGAGATTATACGTAGAGAAATTCACAAAAATCCAACTAAGAAAGATCAAAAGTTACACTAGGGTTTCATGGTATTCCTAAGAACAAGAAAACTAGCCACTCATCTCTTGGAAATCAGCCATAGGTGTAGAAGATGAAGCCGTCGATCCCCGCGGAAAGATCACCGTCTCCAAAACCCTAACCTTCTCCTCCAAAAGTGCTCCAAAAGATGATAATTTTCGGCTGAAATAACCCTCTTATATATTAGAAACCCTAAGCCCCGGAATTAGGAGTTATATTTGGACTTAAACTCTAATTTCCCTAAATTCCGTGTTGCTGACTTCATCGGAGCGATCGATCGGACTCAAACCGATCGATCGGACTTCCCAGTTTGACTGGGTTAATAACTGCCACGTCATCAGCTTCCTTATTCTTCAATTCCTACTCGAAATTCCGATTTGTAATCAATTCTGAAGCTAATCTGTTCGGAATCTGAGAAAGTCTTCAACAGGAAAGCTCTAGATCTGGAAGTCTTCTGTCATCTCCAAAATATTTCATAATATTCTAATTAATGTAGAATATTTGGCGAATATTCTCTTCAGCATCGACGGTGCAGCTTTCCAGCTTATGTATCTTCATGTATTCTTCAAATCTGCTATCACACCATCAGGAATCTCGCAAAGTGTCCAACATGAACATTGTAGATCTTGAAGTCTTCTATCATAGACTAAATTTCCAGAATATTTAGACTTATACAGAATATCTGACGAATATTTTCCTGACAGGCGACGAAGCAGTCTTTATCAAATAAATTCATCTTCTTAGCCGAAACTCTTGTATTTCTTCTCAAAACCTATTTGAACCTGAAATCAAGCAATATGACATCAAAGACAACCACTCTAGGCCTAACAAAGGTAATTTAAGGGGTTTAATTATGAATAATTAGTGACTTATCAGAGTCTTATTCCGAGCGCAACTGAGTCCAATCAAGTCGGAATTGGAAACTTTGTCCAACACAAAAGTTGTAGATTAAGAAGTCCTCTGTCATATCCCGAATATTCTATATTCGGACTTATATAAAATATTCGATGAATATTCTTCAGAACGTTGACGGACCAGTTTTCCAGCAGCTATATATCTTTATCTTCTTCAAACCTGGTATTAATACATCAAGAGTCTCGCAAAATGTCCAACATGAAAATTGTAGCACTTGAAGTCTTCTACCACGTACTAAATTTCCAGAATATTTGGACTTATACATAATTTATTGTGAATATTCTCCTAACAGGCGATGAAGTAGTCTTTATCACATAAATTCATCCTTTTAACCGAATTTCTTGTATTTCTTCCCAAATCATGATTAAATCTGAAATCAACTAACAAACAATTAAATACAAGTACTCTAGGCCTAACAAAGGTAAATTAAGAGGTTTAATTATGAATATTTAGTAACTCATCAGACGGCAACCTTCTTCTTCCGTCTCTTTGCTGGGACATTTGAGGAGGTGGATATCTCATTGTCTTGGACTCCTACAGGCATCGCCGTGACGATGTTGAAATTGTTCTCTTGCAGGATCCTTTCTGTATTCTGATTTCTTGGTGATGAAGTCTCGAATTGGTCCGCTTTAGCTGACAATCCGTAGTAGGGGCGACTCGAGCCGCAGGCATGGATAGGATGACGGTGCATGGCAACTTTTGTCTTCTTTTTCTTCTCAGCAGGCTTCTTCGTCTTGATGAGGGAATGGTCCGGCTCTGAAATGTTGCGGTTTCCCTCAAGCTGGAGAGTGTTGTCGTTAGTGTAACTGTTGACTTCCCTCGTGTCGAAGGCTGCTTCGATTTGAAGGCTTTGCAACTCCTGAGCTATGTAGTATGCATATGCTACTCGCATGTCGGCGAGGTAAGCTTGATGATTCGAACGCTTCGGGTCCGCATTCCTCCGTTGGCGCTCATACTCCGCTCGAAGTAGCTGGACGTAGCAATGGCGAACACGCAGGGATCCTTCATCATTGTCGGTCGCGTGAAGACCAATCCAAGGTCTATTGGGATACACCTCGTACTGAGGTTCGTACGCAGGTTCCGGGATCACCTGCATAGGCGAAGATGTTATCTTTGTTTTAGTTTTTAGATCTTCGACACATGGTGCGGAGATTGTTTGAGTTATGGTGGTCTTCTCGGTCGTTTTGGGCCTTCTTTTGGAGGTGACAAGGGTGAAGCCGTCATCATCTGTCAGAACAGCTTCGATGCGAACAACTGCCCCCGATTGTGTTTGGGAGTACTTGACTTTATCCGGTGATCCGTCGGGTTCTTTAGCTTCATCTCGTCAGTAGCCTTTGGGTGCGCACGAGACTCTCTTGCAGCATTTCCAGCATTCTGACGGGCAAGGGATCCGACTAAGGGGTCTTTGGCGTCATGTAATCCTTGGTGCGCAAGGCTAGTCATCGTCTCCTCGTAGGCCTGCTGTGATGACACCTTTATTTGTGCACCGGCGATAGTCACTACTTTGGGACTGGAAGTAGCTGCAATTGGAGCAGTGAGCGAGACTTTGGATGGTGTCGTGTGCATCGGGAGTCCGTCGGTACCCATCGGGATGTCAAACCAAAGGTCGCCAAAGCGGATAGTCATGGACGCTTCCAAAGTCATTTGTGTCATATCCTTCATTTAAGAAGGAAGACTTGTCAGGATGTAAGGGCATATATATGTACTAGTGGGATGCCCGTGCCCTGACACGTTTTAAATTTGCAAATGTTTTTTTAATTATATGACCCAACACTAACATCTCGACACAATTTAACCACTATCAACTACCATAATTTAACATAACCACCATTTTGGATGCTAATGATAAAATGGCCAGTCATTACTGACCACTTCAGTAATAAATGCACTTAGATAGCAGATAAAAAAACCAACTACCAGTCTATCATAATTTAACCACTATGATTGACCACATCGTTCGGTACCGCAACACATAAACAATCGTCAAATTTCGATATTTTCTCAAGACACTTAAAATAGAATGAAGGACACTAATAAGAAGTCAAAACAAAGAAAGACATGAAAACCGAGGGGATATCCAAAAAGGCATCTTGACCGTACCTAGATGGGAGAGAGATGAGCTCCGGGTAAGAAAGAAGATCGCTTAGAGAGATCATCAGGGACGACAAGCCAAGCATGAAACAGATCGTGCGCCGATCAAGGTAGAGGCCCCGATCGGAGTGAGAGAAGAGCTCCGGGCAGAACACACTCGCTGACACCGAGGGAGATGCAGCAGAAGAAAAACTTCGCTGGAAGAGAGACCAGAAAGGGCAGCGTCCACGTGATGGCGTGAGAAGGTCGGTGCGTGGGCGGTTAGAGAGGGAGAGATACGCGTCACTTCTCTGAATAACCGCCTCCCTTCCCTCGATCGTTCGATACGAAAGCAAAAGATTGGTTTTCGGCCGTTAGATATACCAAAACTTTGTCTTATATAGAGTATACTAGTAAGTCCCCTGTCACATGGCAGAGTAACTACCCTCTCTCCCCACCTTTCCCAATAACTCCTCACTAACCCTCTCTCTCCCCCACTAACTCCCCCTCCACGTAGGCTCCACGTAGGATAACTCTCTTCACGTAGGCTCCACATAGGACAACGAAAGGTTAATTTATAACCATCTCTCCATATAATATAGATTTTGATTTTGATTTTGATTTTGATGATTTTTATCTTTTTTCTTCATCATCATTCATTTCTTTTTGGATTGGTCCCACCGGACGTGTCAGATTTTGTTCGTGAAGAAAACGTCGATCTCGCGGGATGAGATTTTTATTTTATTTCCGAGCAAAAATGTTTGAATTATATTTGAGGAGATTGCAGGCACCACACTCCTGGATTGCCAACTTGGCAAATCCATCACTTACACCCCGTAGGGAACACCTCCGATTCTGGATCCGATAAAATAAACTTCTTACTCTTAAAAAATAGAAATAATGTCTGGGACCGCCACCTTCATCACTAGGATTTTGAAGTCACTGAAGTTGGAGGGATGTTGTTTGAGTTTTTTTTGCCGGAGCTTCAAGACTGTCGGAGTTGGGGAAGACGTTATCCGAGTGTCGGAGCGTCACAGCCAGTGTTTCGAGGCTACTGGAGTCGAAGAACACCGTCCGAGAAGATCTTCATAAGCTTTATGGGCTTTGTCGCATGATCCTCAGGGGCGCTGGAGTCCGAAAGATGTCGTCCGAGCGTCGAGGCCTTTGGAGTCAGGGGAGTGCATGGATCTTCAATGCCAAAGCTTTGGAGTTGAGAAAGAACCTAGATCTGATCTCTGTCGTCGTGGGAGAATGGCAGCTGAACTCGATGAAGCCGGCTGGAACTAGAGGAGCGTAGGAAAAAGGGAAGCACCGACTGGAAAAGAGGAAGCCGCTAAAGAAGATCTCGTCGGACCTTGGAGCCGCGAGCGAACGGTGACAGACGGTTGGTGACGGATCTGGCTGGATGAGATCTCGACGGTCGTGGGTGTTGATGCCGCCGTGAGCTTTAGGCTACGCACGACGGTGGGCGACGGATCCGATGGGGATGCACCAGGTGCTGGAGATGGGGAACGCCGTCCAAGACCTCGCTGGGTGTGGGCTTGATGCTGCGTGCTTGAGGCTGCAGACGGCGGTGCGGGACGACAATGGCAACGCTCCTTGGCTGGATCAAGGATGGCGATGGAACTTTTGGGTTGTTTCAAGGATGGCGACGGCGACGCTCCTGGGGCTAGATCCAGGATGGCGACAACGATCCTCGAGTTGGAGCAAAGTAGGCGACGGCGACAGAGGTCCCTCCTTGGGCAGGGTCACGGATGGCTGGATCCGATGATGAGGATGCGCCGGGGGTGCTACTCATGCCTTCGTCTAAGAGAATCGCCGGCCGATCTCCTTCTCCTACCTTCTTTTTGTCAGCCTTTCCACTCTCTCTCTCTCTCTCTCTCTCTCTCTCAATTTGCCAGCCCCTTGATCCAGAGCGCATGCACGCTATTTATAGTTGTACTTGGGAGTTGAGAGCATCACGTATAATCCACGATTAGGCGGTTGAGGGGTTTATTCTCCGGGTGTCAAGAGGTTAAGGTGTTGAGATTTATTTGTTGGGATTTTGTTCCATTTAAATTTCACATTTCTTGTTTAAATCTGAACGTATGTTTAACTTTTAAACATTTGTCCGAATGTTTGCTTGAATTTCAAATATTTATTTGAACTTCAAATATTCATCCGAATTTTAGATATTTATCTCATGTTTGAGGCTATTATGTTTTTTTCTTGAGATGTGAAATGACCAAGATACCCCATGGGGGCTAGTGATGGAGGTAAAATGATCAAAATACCGCTGGGGTTTTAAATGACCAAAATACCCTTTAGCTTTTGTTGTTCATGTAGTGTCCATATATATTTTGGACGAATGTAACCTTAAGGTGGACGAGACCTTGAAAGGTTGCTATGTGTGGATTTTTTTACGTAATCATCTCCTGAGAGGTGAAAATGACCAAAATGCCCATAGAGTGGACAATTTGGGGAATACCCTTAAATTTTTGGTTTATGTAGGATGTGTAAAATATGTAGGGTATGTATTTTGCCATAATTCCATAAATATCCCTAGCGGTTTGAAATTATTGAAATGCCCTTTGGTTCATGTAGGATGACATCAGAAATAGGTTGGGTTAATTGGGTCTTGATCAGTGAATCTGAATATATTATTTAGGGTTAATAACACTTTACTCCCCTTTAGTTTGGCAAATTGTCATTTTACACCCAATATTTTCAAACGTGACAAAATGGACCTTGAAGTTTTCAATTATGTGGATTTGAACCCAGGCGGGGACGACATTAATCCGAGTAACGATGATCTAGACAGTCAAGAGCGCGTTGAAGCTCGATCGCCAGCGAGACGAGGTCATCGGAGGATGGCGATGGACAGGAGAGATCGCAAGGTTTTGGGGAGTCAATCCATTGGGTTGGATCGCCGGATTCATTGCCGGAGGCGGCAGTTTTAGAAGGGACGGCGCCGGAGGTGATTTGGATGGCTGATAACGCGTCGAAACTCGATCAATAGTGAAACTAGGTCGTCGGAGGACGGCGATGGTACAGGAGGGATCGCAAGGCTCTCGGAAGTCAATCCAATGGGTTGGATCGCTGAATTCATTGCCGGAGATGGCGGATCTGAAAGGACAGTGCCAGAGATGATCTGAACGCCGTTACCTAAATTAACACCGTCCCCCGCCTAGGTTCAAATCGACCTAATTGAAAACTTCAAGGTTCATTTTGTCACCTTTGAAAATGTTGAGTGTAAAATGACAATTTATCAAACTAGAGGGGAGTAAAGTGTTATTAACCCTATTATTACAAGCAAAATTGCTTGTCACAACTTGATACTAGAACCAGCTACAGCCCCCTCGAGGCGACACGCTCTGCAAATTCCACCTAAATCCTCTCCGGGAGTTTCTCATCTCTTTCCCCAAAATTTTCAGAATTTTTCCTTTCTTTTTTCCTAATTTTCTCTCTCTTCCATGTTCTCGGCTCGGCCTCTGCTTGCCCTAGCCGCTCGCGACTCAGCCAGCAGCCACGCGTGGCTCACCAGTCAGCCGGAGGTCATCGTGCCGGCTCACCCCTGAGCTGAACATCGCCCTCCAGGCCGCCCCAGCCTCCCCACTCTTTGCAAACACCAGGAACCTTCCCCTCTACTCACCCCGATCCAGACCCCAACCTCAACCGCCCTAGACCTCTCCACCTCCGGCACCGGCAGCTCTCCTTCATAACCTTGTCGTCGTCAATCACCTCTCCGACCACTCTTCTCCACCATAACACCCTTAAACCACTACCAAGCTACTCCTAGCGCCGCCCTTTCCCGGGATCTACCCCTCTCCACCCTCGAATCCCTTCAACCCTCGCCGATCTCCACCTCCATCCACCAAGCCCGCCGCCAACCTTCAGATCCGCCGTGTACATCAGCTAACGGCCAGATCCGGACCGTGGGATTGATTCCCACGGGTCCCATGAACCTTCCTCCGCCAGTCCCCTCCTACAAAAAGGATCCCTCGCCGGCGATCCAGCACCGGTGACCTCCTACCCGCTAGATACAAAACTGTCACACTCCTACACAGGTTGCGTTTTACAGGTGTAGGTGTTAGCTCTTCTTCTGTAGCACTAGCTGGACAGGCTTTCGGCGGCGCGTCGACCTCTGGAGGTGTCTGAGGAGTTGGGGTCCAGTTTATCCTTATAGATTACATAATTGTATAATTTTCCTGTTTGTGGATTTTTTATATCTATGTGTGCATGTTTTATGGAGGATAAGTTTTGTATCAGTAAACTTTGTATCATATCCAAATGTATAAATTGAATTTGTGATCATTAGTAAATTGTTAGAAGTTACAGTTTTGACCCCGATCAAATTGCTCAAATTAGTCGTGATATTTGTTATATAAATGCGGCAGAGATGAATTAAACAGGTTTAGGTCCCTCACACCCTGGTCCGGATAGGTTTTCTGGGTCGGGGTGTGACATCCACCTTTCCCCATTTCCCAAATTTCCAATCAAGCTTGGAAGAACCTCAATCGCTGATCTTGATCAGGCTCGATCTCAAGGCCTCAATAGTCTGATTTGGACTTGGTCAAACCAAACATGGTCCAATTCGACTTGATCTCCAATTCGAGATAGACCCAGATTGGATTAGGCCAACTTCCCTGCCAACCTAACCTGAGTTGACTCGGCCAACCAGATCCAATCTGGTTCATCCCAGCCACCCAAGCCAGGATCAGTCCCAAACTCAGCCAATCTGAGCCAGACCCAATCTGAACCAGCCAAGTAAGATCCAAACCAGATTCATTCACACTTGAGCAAGACAGGGTTCAACAATCCAAATTCAGATTAGACCAGTCTTGTTTCAGATCAGACCCAAGACTGTCTTTGTCGCGCCCCGACCCGCGAAAGCCCAACCAGACCGGGCGACGCGAACTGGAACTTAACAAACTGCGGAAATTTTTTTCACGAGGGTTCCCTTTAACTTGTAGGTCTCCCTAAACAATTCATCAAAACACCCTCAATTAACAAAACTATAATTTATAGAAACCTCAAACTGCAGATTACAAATCCCAAATATAATATATACAAAACCTCGAAGGGGGGAAGATTCAAATACAACATATTAATAAACTCTCCCGTAGGAGGCTAACTATACTAGGGTTATGGAAAGACAGATCACCACTCCTCAGACTCTGCCAGGCGCCGCCACACCACCGACCAACTGCCCGGTAGGGGCCACCGAAGAGGAGCTAACGCATGCACCTGCAAAACACAGCCCGGTTAGGAATGAACACTAAGCTCAGCAGGGAAACTACACTACGACACACAGAAGGAAGAGGGAAACACAACAATGTCGTCCCCAAGCCAGACTTGGGTGTGCTGCAAGGGCCCCATAACCCTTCACCGGTGTCCCTAAACATATCCAACCATAGTCACCCCAACGGACTGGACCCATCCTGGATACACCTAGTGTCGCAGGGTTCCAGCTGCGATCACCCAAAACAGACTGGGCCCACACTGGTCGCCACTGCTGTGAGGTTCCAACTATGGTCACCCAAAACAGACTGGGCCCATACTGGTCGCCTCCGCGAGCAGGAACAGACATTGCCTGGGCCGGTACTAGCCCCCTCAGCCCCCAAAGAACACGAACCGATACAGGTTGCACCCTCAACACTTGGTTCGAGGCCGACACGACCTCTAAATCATCAAACAACATCTGATCTAGTCATCTAGCCCTATCATCGAAATCGACTGAGCACCACCATTCAAACCAGGACCAAACTACCCAACCCCGGTCCTAGGGTTAAATCCGAGCTTCCAAGCCTCGGGACGGTGACCCACAGATCGCCCACGCCCGAACCTTATGTATGAGGACCTGTCCCTCTACCCCTGTGGCTCGTTGTAGACCACAAGGGCAATTTGGTAAATTACGTCTTGTCGGTTTGTTTCACACCCGCGTGTGCACACACTGATCATGTTTGTATTAGTGTTTGATTAGAATGGTTAGGTGGACATGGGATCGAAAGATCCGAGCTTAGACTTGTGTTTTAGCCCAAGTCTAGCATTCTGCACCTAAAGGATCGATCTTTCCTTGCTAAAAGATCGATCTTTTAGTGCTAGAAAGTCAAGGCGAGATCGTCATGAAGGATCGATCTTCCCTCAGGGAAAGATCGATCATTCATAAGTCGGTTTATTTGTCTATAAAACCGACGTAATCTTCTTCCTTGAATCCTTTTGAAATCCGCCGTTCTTGAGCTCTGATCTGGCCGGATTTTGGAGCGATTGAGGACGATCTAAGGCTTAGCAACTGGGATTGAAGCAGCTCTTGCCTAGGTAGGGATTCCTACCTACTTTGTTTTTCGATTTTTGAGAGTTTGAGTTGATTGTGATTTGTTTTGCTTAGATCTCGTTGTATGCTTGATGATTTTTAGCATGCTTATCGGTTTTGGACTCGTGGTCCCTCGTACTACCAGATGCAAAGGTTTTGTGGGATTTGGTAGAGTTTTTCGATGGTATTTCTCGCCAAAAGTTCGCCAGAGAACCCAACAAGATCGATCTTTCTTGGAGAAGGATCGATCCTTCATTGTTGGTCATGCTGAACCCGAGTATGATCGATCATCTGATGAAGATGATCGATCTTTATCCCAGGGTAGCATGAGATACCCTCTGTTGCGAGGATGATCGATCTTCCTGGGAGGAATGATCGATCTTCCTTGGCGCGACAAGGAGGATGCCCTCTGTCGCGAGGATGATCGATCTTCTTTGGCTCGACAGGAAAGGGACTCTCTGTTACTTGGAAGATCGATCCCTTGGTGGCAGAGATGAGTTTTTCATTGGCTTTGCCCGCGGGGCTTTGTATGAACGGGTTTCTTACAGCTTTATAATTTGTACATATCATTAAGCATGTTAACCCCATACTAGGGGTAGTGGTGAACCAGGAGAGTGATGACTCCTGGGATGTTTAGAATTAGTGGGCGAGTGGCCCTACTATTTTCCATAGCCTTGCATGCCGGCGTGCGTCGAGGGCCTTTATCTGTGTGGTTTGCCTTCTGTTGTTTGCAGGTCTGCTTCCCGATGCAGGTTGTTGGTGAACTGGCTGGCAGTTGGTGGTGTACCACTGCAGCAGTTTCAGACCTTAAATATGTGTTCACCACCCGGGGCCGGCAGAGTGCCGCGCCCAAACCGTGTTATGTTATCATCGCATTTTGTTGCATGCTTAACTGTTGTTTATGCGTATGTTCATCGCATGCATCCTTGTTGTGCATTAGTTGCATAAGGTTAGGGCGTGGGCGATCTGTGGGTCGCCGCCCCGAAGCTTGGAAGCTCGGATTTAGCCCTAGGACCGGGGTCGGGTAGTTTGGACCAGGTTTGAATTGTGGTGTACAGTCGATTTTGATGATAGGCCTAGATGACTCGTACACCTGTTGTTTGATGATTGTAGAGGTCGTGTCGGCTTCTAATCAGGTTCTGAGGTGTAGGCGGTATCCAGTTATGATGACTCTTGGGTAGAGGGCGAGCTTACTCAGTGGTGCCATTTCCTGCTAGCAGTGTCGGTTCCCTGCTTGTGAGTCAGCAGTGTCGGTTCCCTGCTTGAGGTGTAGACGGTATCCAGTTATGATCGTGGACCTCAGGGATACGCGGTGAGGTTATACGGCCCCCTTGTACACTTAGTCTTTATTAGAGGACGACACTGTTACGTTTCCCTCTTCCTTCTGTGTGTCGTACTGTAATTTCCCTACTGGGCTTAGTTGCTCACTCCTATCCGGGCTGGGTTTTTCAGGTGCAGGCGTTAGCTCCTCTTCGGTGGCCCCTACCGGGCAGTTGGTCGGCGGCGCCAGGCGGAGTCTGAGAGGTAGTGATCCTTTACTGCTTTTGAACCTTTGGTTAGTTAGTCTCCTACGGGAGTGTAAATGTTGTTTTTGAATCTTCCCCTCTTCGAGGATTTGTATATTAAAATTTGGGTTTTGTAATCTGTGGTTCGAGGTTCTTTTAATTATAGTCTTTTAATTGAGGGCTTGTTGATGAACTGTTTAGGGAGACCAATAGATTAAAGGGAATCCTCGCCAAATTTTCCACGGTTTGTTAGGTTTCGGTTCGCGTCGCCCGGCCCGGTTGGGCTTTCGCGGGTCGGAGCGCGACATTATGCTACTAATGCGCAACTAGAATGCATGCTATGATAAAACAGATAAGCATGCAACATATGTGATGATAACAAAAGCAAGGTTTGGGCTCGACACCCTGCCGGCCCCGGATGGTGAACATGTATTTAAGGTCAAGAACTGCTGCAGTGGTACCACCACCAACTACCAGCCAGTTCACCAGCAACCTGCATCGGGAAACAACCCCGCAACCAACAGCTAGCACAACACACAGAATAAAGCCCTCGGCGCAAGCCGGCATGCAAGGCTAGGAAAAGCAATAGGGCCACTCGCCCACTTATTCTAAATATTCCAGGAGTCATCACTCTCCTGGTTCACCACTACCCCTAATATGGGGCTAACATGCTTAAGGATATGTACAATTTATAAAGCTGTAAGAAAACTGCACATGCAAAGCTCCGCGGGCAAAACCAATGAAAACTCCTCTCTATCACAACAATGATTGATCTTTTCTTCCTAAGAAAAGATCTATCTTTCCAAGGGAAAAAAGTATCTTCCCTGTCGAGCCTAAGATGATCGATCATTCCTCCCAGGAGGATCGATCATCACCGCGACAGAGGACATCCCATGCTACGCTGGAACAAGGATCGATCATCTCTACCAGATGATCAATCATGCTCGGGCTCAGCATGACCAACAATGAATGATCGAATGATCGATCTTGTTGGGTTCTTCGGCAAACCTCCGGCGAGAAATACCGCCAGAAAACTCTACCAAATCCCACAAAACCTTGGGATTTAGTAGTACGAAGGACCACGAGTCCAAAACCGGTATTTGCATTCAAAACCAACATGCAAATCGACGGATTTAAGCTAAAGAACACAAGGAAACTCACAAACTCTCAAAAACCGAAAAACAAAGTAGGTAGGATCCCTATCTAGACTAGAGCAGCTTCAATCCTAGCTGCCAATCCAACGATCGCCTTCAATCTCTTCCAAATCCCGCCAGATCTGAGCTCAAAAACGCGGATTTCAAAAGGATTGAAAGAAGGAAGTCGCATCCGTTTTATAGACAAACGAACCGACTTAAGAAAGATCGATCATTCAGGAGGAATGATCGATCCTCCATGACGATCGCAACTCTTTGGCATCAGATGATTGATCCTACCACCGAGTGAAGATCGATCATCACTCAATCATCGATCCTTCCCACAAGGGATGATCAATCATCTAGTCTAGATGATCGATCCTTCCAGCAAGGGAAGATCGATCACCTAGGTCCAGAAACTAGACTTGGGCTAGAATACAAGCCCAAGTTTGGATCTTTTGATCCCGGGTCCACTAACCGTTCTAAACAGACATCATCATAAACACGGTCAGTGTGTGCACACGTGGGTGTGAAACAAACCGACAAGACTCAATTTACCAAATTGCTCTTGCGGTTCAGGAAACAATGTGATCCACTGGATCGTGCGCTCGACGCGAAACAACCAAACGAGCCACGGGCCCGACCCAGCCGATCGACTCAGGAGTAGAGGGACAGGTCCTCACAGTCTTAGCTCAGCCAGACAGATCCAATCAGGCCAGCTCAACCAATCGACCTGAGTTGGCCCAAACAAATCCAGCCCCTGGGCCTTCATCGACTCATACAGAATCCCCACCTACCACAATGGCAACTATCATGTCGGTAGACCCACCGGCGGAACTTATGGCGAACTTGACCAAGAACTGCCAGTAACTACTTGATTCCTGGACAAGGAAGAATGCAAACTTGTGGACTGTGCTCGCTCGGACCTACGATCATCTTAAGAAAAGGGAAGGCTACTCCATGAGCAATGAACCCTCCGAAACTTACCAAGGAAGCAGTCTACGTACACCAACCCCAGCACTCAAATGGGTTCTAGCAATCCTCTCGACGTTTCATCTGCCCCCGGTTAGTGTCACTGAGAGTCAAGATTCAACTGGGACTTCGGTTCAAACCCAAATCCCAGGCACAACTCCTGGTCCTCCGGTACAAGAGATGTTGGCTCCTACCTAGACAATGTCTACAAGAACGAGTCAGGAGCTAGTCATGTATGTCGAGGTGTAGGCGGCTACTCAGGTACCCTCTCAATAATGCTCGAGTTTCCTCCCATCATTAGCTGAGACCCTTGCGAATTCCCGGACTCCACCACAAGCCGCATCCGCCGCACCACCAACCGATGCCACGCTTATCCATTTGGCTTGCATCGTACCTCCGCGTGGCCCGAACCCAGCCCACCGCTCGGCTCGCACCGAGCCCGCACTGTACACCGAGCCACACTCCCACGCCGCACCAGTGCCAACGCATGCCTCGCGTTGTGCCTATACCGCACCGCGTCAACCCCATGCCTCACCCTTTCCATGCTACGCCCCTGCGCCATGGCCATTCCTGGATTCTGGTTAAGCACCGACTAACCACAACCCCTAGATCAACCAACAGAGAAATCGAGCTTTGTGGAAATCAAGTGCTTGGTGAGGCCAAGGCTTTATAAACTGATCTCGAGCTTGATCGAAATCAAGTGCTTGGTGAGGCCAAGGCTTTATAAATTGATCTCGAGATTGGTCAAAATCGAGTGCTTGGCGAGGCCAAGGTTCACATATACCCAAAACTTGGAAGACTCGTCCCTTTGAAAGGTAGCTTTCTATGGGGTAAACGTGTAGGCGTTAAGGATTAGCAGTCAACATATGCATGTTCTTCCCATGACCTCTCCTACAGCTTTCTCAGGCTCTAGCATGGCATCAATGCTCCCATCCTGGGCCTTCTAAACCAAAGCTTCGATGGTGTCACTCTTGCTCATGTTGTCGAGCTCCACTACCATAATTCGAGTGGAGGATGACGAAATCACCGACCTCATCGCAGAAATACGCAAAGGACCTGCTAGCGACTAGTGCATTGATAGTGAACCTAGCGTAGACGGAGAGCATAGCTGGAAGGCCAAAGATGGCGCAGGAAATGACGATGGTCAGGCCAGTGTGGAGGCATGCCTCCTTGCTTATGAGCACAAAGATGCTGGCGAGGGCACACATGTAGTGGCAAAGTGTTGGAATGACTCTTATGTGAAGAGGTCATCCTAACTACACTACGACTCACAGAAGAAAGAGGGAAATGCAACAGTGTCATCCTCCAGCAGAGCCTGGGTGTACACTGGGGTCCCATAACCCCACCACGTGTCCCTAAGAGGCCTCAGTCATGGTCTTCCAGCCGAGCTGGTCACATACTAGGTCACCCTTAGCAAGGCAGGAAACCAACATTGCCATCTCACAAGCAAGAAACCAGCACTGCTAGGTAGGAAGACAACACTGTTGAGTAGGCACACCCTCTACTCAAGGGACAAGAAAACCGGACACCGGCTACACCTCAAAACCCGGCTCGAGGCCGACACGACCTCTAAATCATTGATCAACAAGTGTTCCAGTCATCTAGGCCTATCATCGAATCGACTGAAGACAACCATTCAAACCTAGACCAAGCAACCCAGCCCCGGTCCTAAGGCTAAATCCGAGCTTCCAAGCCCTCAGGACAGCAATACCAGAGATCGCCCACGCCCTAACCTTATGTGACTAATGCACAACCAGATGCATGCTATGAACATACGCAGGGAAAACAGATAAGCATGCAACATATGTGACGATAAGGAATATGGTCTGGGCTCGGCACCCTGTCGGCCCGGGGTGGTGAACAGGTAATACAGGCCAAGGGACTGCTGTAGTGGTAACCCCAACAACTGCAGCCAATTCACAAAAGAACGGCATGTTACGGGTAGCAACCCCGGCAAACACGGCTAACAGTACAACATGCTATCTACATATCCCGGGAGTCATGACTCTCCCGGTTCACCACTACCCCTCATTATGGGGCTAGCATGCTCAAAGATATGTACAAGTTATAAAGCGGTAAAGAAAACCAAATATTCAAAGCCCCGTAAGCAAAATTCGATGAAAACACCTCCATGTGGCCAAAAGGATCGATCTTCTTAGCAAACATGGAGTTCCATCCCTGTCAAGTCAAAAAGGATCGATCTTCCTAGAGGGAAGATTGATCACCTTCGTGACCAAGGACCCCGTCCATGCCGCCAAGCAAAAGATCGATCTTCTTCCACCAGAAGATCCATCATGCACAACCCAGGCATGATGCCCCAAGAATGATTGATCCTTCCTCAAAGAAGATCGATCTTCATGGGTTCTCCGGTGAACTGGAGAAGGAAAAATACCATCAGAAAACGCTATCAAATCTCACAAAACTCTGAGATCTAGTAGTACGAAGGACTACGAGTCCAAAACTGATACTTGTACTAAAAACCAACGACCATATAAAGAGATCTACTCAAAACAATCACAGACAAGCTCAAAACTCACAAAAACCAAAAGACAAGTAGGAAGCATCCCTACCTAGGCTAAAGCAGCTTCAATCCCAGCTGCTGAGCCGAAAATCGCCCTCAATCTCCTCCAAAATCTCGGCAAATCTAAGCTCAAGAACGGCGGATTTCTAAAGGGGAAAAAGAGAGGGGGTTGAGTCCGTTTTATAGACGGACGAACCGACCTATGAATAATCAATCTTTTTCTCAAGAAAAGATCAATCCTTCATGACGATGCAAAGACTTTCTGGCACCAAATGATCGATCTTCTTAGCAAGACAAGATCGATCCTTTTGTGCAGAAAGCTAGACTTGGGCTACAACACAAGCCCAAGCCCGGATCTTTCGATTCTGGGTTTACCTAACCGTTCTAAACAACTATTATCACAAACACAGTCAGTGTGTGCACACGCGGGTGTGAAACAAACCGACAATGCACAATTTACTAA
The DNA here is from genome assembly GCA_963920575.1 of Narthecium ossifragum. NCBI lineage: Eukaryota > Viridiplantae > Streptophyta > Magnoliopsida > Dioscoreales > Nartheciaceae > Narthecium > Narthecium ossifragum. The sequence continues at coordinate 12,969,099 of OY986971.1, read as the reverse complement.
ATTACCCTTGCGATCCAAGAAATAATACAATCCATCGGATCGCGCGCTCGACGTGAAACAAACAACTGAGCCACTGGCCCGACCCGAACGGTCGACCCATGAGTAGAGGGACAGGTCCTTACAATGGGCTCAAGAGGAGATGGCATCGGGGGATGCTGGATGTTGTGGTGTTCTAGGCAGTGTTCATTAGAAGAAATGTCACTCACCGGCCTAAATGATGTAAGGCAGCATATGTCTTCACCGGAGTAGCAGGTGTCTTCACCAGAGAAAGAAGGAAGAAGGGTTGGAGCCCTTGTCTGACGCCGTGGCTTCGGTGCCCGGGGCAACGGAGGTTGGTGGCGATGTTGTATCCTTCTTGCCGAAGAAAGAGGAGATCAGCTGCAGAGCTCGTCGGGCTAGGCCGGAGGAGGTATCTATAGCGAGGTGGAGAAGGTTGAGGTTGTTGCTAGAGAAAGACCTCGTCGGAGATGGAGAGATCTGGCAGGATCGAGTGGTGTTCTTTGGCGAAGATTCAAAGAGACCTTGCTTTGGAGGGCGGCCATTGTCGACGGGGATGAAGGGCTCAGCGGCGGCTTGGTACGAGGGCGGATCCGGTGGAGGCCGGTGTGAGGCTGGCGGAGGCGACGTTGGCGCTTGGCATTGGGGGCCAATCAAGAGAAGGATGGCGTCAAGCCGGCGGAGGTAGAGGAACTCGGTGCTCGGCTTCGTGCGGGGGAAAAAGGAGAGGGAAATGAGATGAAGTGTGTCATTGCTGGAGAAGATTTCGCGGAGGCCAGAGAAGAGCTAGGTCGCGCTCGCCGGTGTCGGAAGCGGAGAAGAAGGTTCCCAAGGTCGCTGGAAGCTTGGAGTCGGCGCTGATCATCCCGAGGTCGCTGGAAGCTTGGAGTTGGCGTCGATCTTGGCCTGAGACGAGCCACCGGAGAAGGAAAAGAGAGACTGGATAAAGAAGAATAGAGATGTTGGTGCCGATCTAGCCCTCTATGCGACCTCTCCTAGAATGGAGAGAGAGAGAGACGTGATCCCGCTGGTGAAACTGATCAAGCGATCATGTCGGACATTGATCGTGTAGAGCGCGGGTCATCGTGCACCACGGTCTCTGGATTGCCATGATCGCGGATACCAGCGGTGTGACCTCGTGTGATCTAGGATTCGATTGCTTGTAGACGACCGTAGATCACGCTCACTCGATCTCCGAGCAAATATCCACCGTTCTAACCAAGGTTCTGTTTTCTATCACAAGTTCGATGGTGATTGATTCGTCAACTTTCAAATGCAGCAGCAATGCGAGCTCCGGGCCGATGAAGCAGTGGTTACTCCCAGAGTCGACCAGAAACGAAATCGGTACCGAGTTGATGTTGCCTTGGAGGTACATCGGCTGGACACCATACCCGGTATATGCCATCTGAATGTAGCTGGTTGTACGTGTGAAATTGTCCACATGATCCTTCTCGTCTTGTTCATCATGGAGTAAGGAGGAAGTAGTCGTATGCGGTTGGAGCCATTCTAACACATCGTTGATAAGCAGTTGGAGCTGCATCAGTATCATGGAAACATTGCCTATTGAACTAAATCTCGGCCCCACGGTGGGCGCCAATTTGATGATGCATGTATCTGAAAAGCAGGTACACACGAGCCTCGGTGAAAATAGGCTGCGGGGGCGTCGGAGAAAGCTGCGAGAGCTTTGGGATGTTGATCCTGCGAGGAAGAAGCGGGTCAGAGAAAAACCTGAGGTGGGACCACCTCGGGGATCTCTATGATGCCTAAGTTAGCGTAGTCCCGTGACATCAACTCGAGAGAATTATTTGGGGTTGCGAATAGACGTGTATGAGTTCACCTTTGACTGACGGGTCCAGGTGCTATTTATAGGCGTAGGGAAGAGGTGGATAGCTACCATCGAGATTTGATTATATCCAATGTCTACAGGATCTTAACTGGTGTGATCCCAGCCGATGTGATCTTATCATATCTTGATCATGGATGGCAGGCCAAATCTCGTGTTGTTGGGGTTGTTATGAACAACCCAGCATATCTGGATATGATGCATGACATGGACCACAACTTTGTGGCATGGACGGTTGAGGCATGGTCACATATGGCATTATCAATGTGATTTTCCTTGAACATCTTTAAAAGGAAAAACATCATTCATGTGACCATAAAAATGATGAAAATATTCCATGATAGCTCTACATAGCTTTGATGGCATCCTACATAAGCTAATGGGTACAAGGGTGTTTAGGTATTTTCACCCGCCCAAGGGTATTTTTAGAATTCAGGTAAAATACACACCCTGAATTTCCTACTACACTCCATGTTGACCTTACATAGCTTCGATGGCATCCTACATTAGAAAAGGGATATAAGGGCATTTGGTAATTTTGTTCGCCCAAGAGTATTTTGGAGATTCAGGTAAAATACACACCCTGAATTTCCTACTACACTCCATGTTGACCTTACATAGCTTCGATGGCATCCTACATTAGAAAAGGGATATAAGGGCATTTGGTAATTTTGTTCGCCCAAGAGTATTTTGGAGATTCAGGTAAAATACACGCACTGAACTTCCTAACACATTTCACGATAGCCCTAAATAGCTTTGATAGCATCCTACATAAGCTGAAAGGATACGAGGGTGTTTCGGTAATTTTCATCCCCGGGATATTTTGGTCATTTTACATCCTTAGGGTGTAATAGTCCATAACATATACATAAAAGCACACATTGCTTGCTGCAGGGGTACGTCGGTCATTTTAAAACCCCAAGGATATTTCAATCATTTTCACCCTTAGGGGTACTTTGGCCATTCTACATCTTAAAGGTGTAATAGTCCGAAATACATATAAAAATATTCAAAATTCAAACAGATATTCGAAATTCAAATAAATATTCAAAATTCAAACATATATTCGAAGTTCAAATAAATATTCAATATTTAAACATATATTCGAAATTCGAATGGATATTCAAATTTCAAATTCAAATTCAAGATTCAAATTAATGATCAAAGCTGGAAAATGAAATTCCCAAGATTTGATTCTTCCAACCATCCATATTTTGCTTGATATGATATAATCTCCTTAACCATTCAATCAGATCTCTAGATATGGTATAGTTTCCTTAATCATGCAATCATGATATGATATGATTCATTAACCATCTAATCAAATATTTTCACATGGCATATCATCCAATCAATTTAGAAATATGACATGATTTCATGATCACTCAATCATCTTTCAAATTCAAAAACTCCCTCCAAGGTTCTCAACCCTCATCTATAAATAGGGGCAGAGGGTTCACAAGAACACATTAACAAGAAGAGCGAGAGGCCCCAACGAAGAAAGAAGCTGAGGCTAGTCTTGAAGACAAAGTTAGGAGCCAGAAGTTGAAGAAAAAGGTGTCGGAGGCAACAACAGCTAAAGGCGTGGCCGAAGAAGAAGGAGGCATCATCACCTTTCATCACCTTCAAAGAAATCAAGGCAGAAGACCAAGGAAAATCAGCATCAACACCCAAGATCATTCTATCTCCTTTCTTTCTCTCTTTTTTCATTTTTCTTCTTTTGATGTAATGAGACATTAAGCCCCGAATTGTTAATCAGAGTCTTTCCTATGAGATGTAAATGATGAGTTGTCAATCTCATCATGGGTATGCAGTTCTCAAAGACAAAGAGATCTACAGCTTGTGATGATATTAGGAACTTAGGAGTGTTGTTCCTACAATCCCCTACCACCATATATAACTTAGGGGGTGTTTGGTTGCTTGTATTAGCTAATGCATGCATTAGCTAATGCAGCATTTTGGTCTATACCAGTGTTTGGTTGGCCATTGCATTAACTAATGCATGCATTAGCTAATACAAAAGGCTGTTTGGTTGGCCACTGCATTAACTGATGCATGCATCAGTTAATGCAAAAAAGGCCTCCAATGCTGCATTAGCAAAAACAACCATTTTGATTGTTTTTGCTAATGCAGCATTGCATCTGCTAATGCAATGCAGTGCATTGAGCAATGCACTGCATTAGCTAATACAAGCAACCAAACACCCCCTTAATTTTTTATCACAATAAAATGAGCACAAATCTTATACCCTCGAGATCGCAAGCTTATTGTCAAATAAAATTTGACATGCCTAGTAGGACGACACTCTACCCCTCATCTTTGGATTCAGGCCTTAAAGTCCCTACGTCATAACAATGCTTTTCTTCTCAAACGAAGGACATGTCATCCCCTGGATCTTTTGTCAACATTTGTTTTCGCGACCTTTGGTTCAACATCCCTTTAGAGTGCAACGGTCTTCCGGTGTCCTCAGTATCATCAACCGTCTCTGTCACACCCCCAACATCGCCTCCTGCCATAAAGTCAGGAATTTCTGCTATAAGATCTCGCAACAAGCAACAAGAGGCTAGAAAAGGCTCTCTCGATTGGATCCAGCGGCCAGCAAATGGAGAAGTCCACTCAAGGGGGCATGGGTCCCGATCACCACCTGAAATCAGCCATCCCTCAAAAAGGTCAGGAGCAAGTTCCTCACCAAATCATCCCAGTCGATGAAGAGGGCTTCACCCTAGACAATTCAAAATGAAAGATGAAAGCCAACACCAAGGTGTTTTCATCCCAGAGGATCTCCACGCCACGTGTAGAAGACCCTAAAGGTAAAATTTCCCCTCCAACTTCATGTTCCTCTGTTATGCAACAAGTGGCTCTCAGGGTGGTCAACAGTTCACATAAGACTTACACAAAAAGGCATTGGAGCGGCCTCCACACAGCTAGAGATCATGATGAGTATCTCTACACCAAGTAAGAGCATCGACAAAGATACTAGGAGTCCAGGCTCCCTAGCTATCTGAGTTATCTCTAAGATGTGCAGACAACATATGTCAACTACATTTACCGTGAGTCGAATTCTCTCCAGGTTGAAAATGAGTCTTAGTGGAGCAACACAAACATAATGCATCCCAACCAAGATGTCAACACCCTTGAATCAAGGTATCTTCCGGTTAAAACCATAAAACTTGCTGAGAAGAAGAAGTAGAAGGGCATTGCCTATTGCCCAACATTCCATGCTGGAGGCATGTGGCGTCCTTGCTATGGATTGGTGCCTAAAGTTTCCCCTCCAAATCAGCTGGCTCCTCGAAAGATCCATCCTACTCAGGTTCCTTCACCAAAAGGACAGGACCTCGTCAAGTGGGCACCCAAAGCTTCCCCTACAAAGTGGCGGAGAGTTCACCCGTCTCAGATTATTTCACCAAAAAGACGAAACCTCATAAAAGAGATCCCTAAAGAGAATTCCTTCGACGTCTTTGCGGCTATGCCTATTAGGATTTAAGATGACGAGACATCTATCACAAGCGATACTTCATCAAATATATCTCCCAAGAGAAATAAGAAGAAGACTGCCACAATAGCTGTAGAGCCCAAGTATAACATTGTAGCCGTGGAGCCCCAACATCGCCATCATAAATGGAGTATGACACGCTCCCTACACGGCTATGCCTGTTGGGATCCAAGATGATGAGACATCTATCACAAGCGATACTTCATCACATATACCTCCCGAGAGAAAGAAGAAGAAGACTACCACAATAGCTATGGAGCCCAAGTATAACATTGTAGCTGTGGGGCCCCAACATAGCACTTGCACTAGGTGTATGACACGCTCCCTACACCGGAAGGAGGTCACCCCCGAGCCTTCGTTCGGGCAAACGCTCCCTCCACTTCCCTCCCCAAGTCTCCAAGAGATAAATCAGTTTCAATAGAGCATTATCAAGTTGCTTCCAACTCAATAGAAGAACTCTAGCAGCTGAGGCATGCTTTGCAACAAAGGGATGCGGAGATATATAGTCAGCTTGAAGGCGCAAATCCCTCCCGAACACAATTCGTGTGTCGAGAACACCTCCTCACATCATGATCATCAACAACCACGTCCTTGTAATCCTCAGCAACCAAATCCACATAATCTTCAAAAACCACTTTCTCATAATTAACATCAGCCGCCCCTGCAAGGCCATCAACAACCAAATATGGTGTCGTTGGAGACTGTGCAGCGAATGATCACTGAAAGCATAAAGGGCTTTCCAAATGCAAATCAGTATGCCATGAGGCCGGGTTATATGAAACTATATCTAGCTGAGGTAGACTTAGTCCCATTTTCTGCTGAATTACAGGCAAACACAATTCGCCAAGTTCAATAGAAGTAGATCTCGACATGAGCACATAGCTCACTTTTTTGGCAAACTCTCTCCGGGCCAACTTTCACCTAGTATAGCAAGTTACAATCAGGGTCCATTACTTTATGGGAGTAGATGTAAGAAGCATTCCTCCAAAGATTCTACAGCACATGAAAAAATGTAGTAATCAAGGAGCTCAACTAGACAAAAACAAATCTCAGGAGAAAATGGCGAACTTCATCAACAGATGGAGGAACCTAAGTATTCACTATCCACAACCCATCACAGAGACAAAAGTTGTGCGTATGTGTATAGACAACTTACGTCCGGAGATGACGCTCTGTGAGGACCCGTACCTCCAACCCGATCCGACCGCGTAGGTCGAGAGTCTAGCTCGGTTGGCCTTGCTTCGTGAACTCCTTTGATCACACGGATTAGGATTTGGTTGGCTGTGATCCGCTCAGTCTAATCAAACGGCTAGGACCCATGACCAAGCAATCGTATAAAACCCCCTTTTCTCTCTCTTGTTAGGGCATCGACGCGTTTCTTTTCGAAGGAGAGAGGAGAGTGGTGACCCAATCGGGAGAGAGAGAGAGAGACTCGCTGCCAGAGGAGAGACCGGCGGCGGCGACCGCGTCCGGAGGGAGTGAGGCGGGGCCATCCACTAGTGGTGCCCGGCTACGACGACGACCAGAGGAGATCGCGACCAGCATGGCAGCGGCGCTCGGGACTAGAGGAAACCGACGGTGACGGTGTCGACGACCGGAAGAGGAGGAGGAACTCTCGCACGAAGCCCTAGAGGTAGGGAACCCTACCCTAATCTCAGATTAGGCTCTTAGGATGGTCCGATGCATACCAGATTAGAACATTGATGCTCTATTGATTTCGTGGCTTCTCTGTTGATTTCATGGCTTCTCTGTTGATGTTCTTCCTCTCTCATTGCATGCCGTTGCTTAGATCTATGGTTGTTGTTGGTGTTTTTATCCCCTCTCTCTAATGCTATGCCATGGATCTCGATGCTAAGCCAAGCTCTATTCTTCTCCCCTGTTTTCCCTTCTTCATTCTCCTGTTATGCTTTGCATTCGTGGCTTGTGGTTGGTGTTCTTCTCTTCTTTTCCTGCCATGGTGTATCATAATGCTTAGTTCCTTCTTGTTGGTTGGGATGTATCGATGCTCAGCTATTGGATATTGCCGGATTCTGTTGAACTAGTACTTGCTGCCATGGATTTCGATGCTATGGCACACTCTGTTCCCCTTGCTGTCATATTATGCTATGCTTGGATTCTCTTATTTTGCGGGATTTGATGAGAGTCTCTTCTTCTCTCTCTGCTGTTCATTCGAGATGCATGCTAGCCTTGGATCAGTATGATGCTTTCCTCTTATTTCTTGTTGCGGTGGTTTGGATCTCTGAGTTTCACGGATTGTTGGGTGAGATTTCTCCCCTTCACATGGCCTTTCCTCGGTTCTTGTTTTGCCGGAAGTTCGAGATCCTCCTCCTGACCCTCTCCCAATTTCCATTGAGTTTTATGGTGTTTGGATTGGATTTTATTGCTTATAGTTGGGTTTCCATAGCATGATTGGAGTGCTGCGACTATTGATTTCTTTTGGATCAACTGCTGATCTTTGGGTTCTTTTATCGGTATGTGTTTGTATGTATGCCAATAAGAACCCCTGGAATGGGGAGCTTTGTGTTGGATATGTATGCATGGGTTTCTTTGAAATATGGATGGATGGTTTGGCTGGATAGGTATGGGTTGTCCATAGCATTGATTGTTCTTCCTTGAAAAATAGATTTTGAATGTGGTTTTCACTTCAGTAGCCCTCGTCAATTCATATCCATATATGTGGATTTGCTGACTTTGCTATGTTTGGTTGTTTGGTTTGTTTACTGAGGTTTGCTGGCTTTGGTCTGCCCGATTTGTTCGGTTTGCCGATTGCAATGTCCAACGCAGCTGAGAGTTTAAGTTTCCAGGCTCTGGACTTCCGACCAATTAGGCAAGGTGCCGACTGATCGGGAGCCAGGCAGAGGACAACATTGCTAGATGAACTTTGGAACTCACTTTATTTCTGATGAATTGACATTGTATAATAGTATGGTTTAAGTGTAATTCTCCGATTTAATTCAATGACGAATTTTGCTATTGTTTCTGTACTTACTGCTAATTGCTATTCTTCAATACCATTTGTTCCTTCCCCTATTCAATTTTTGCAATCTCATGTAATTACACCAATTATGTACTCTTGTAATATGTCTATGCCTAGGGCCGACTATGTGCCCGTTTCTATTTCATTTCTGGGCTAACCAAGGGAGTGATGCCCATTGGGAATGTTTAGTATAAATGGGCCGAAGGTGTGCCTTTGTTTGATGATTGATATAATGCATGGTTTGGCTATGTTAGGATAAATGCTTCTATGCTTTATTCTTGATATCTTTAAATGATAAATACCTATGATATATGCATAGCCCATGAGATTTTCTATGAAATGTCAAGAGGATAAGACATGAGGTAAAGCGTATGAAATGCTTTGTTTGGGTTGATGAATGCATAGCTTGCGTGTTAGCAAGCCTCGCAGAGGCATGTTTGGTTTTATTCCCATATTGGTATGTTTCAAGTTGTGGAATGTTAGTAAGTTCTTGGAGAGCTTGGATGTTTTAGTTTTTAACTTGATGCTAGTGAACCCATATTGGGTTATAATGATAGGTTTATTTTGAATCTATGCCTTGTTAGCCTCTCATATGCTTATGTAATGCTAGCCTTGCTTATGCATATGTATTTATCTCTCTTTTAGCATGTTGTATGCTACACTTGACATGTTTGATGAAATGTCATATAGAGACACCTAGGCTAGTTGATTGTGTAGGCTCATGCATGATGCTTGCATCAGAGGCATTCATGTTAGGTGGTAGAAGATGGGTTCAATCGTCGATCCAGGGGTATCGGGTAGCCCGAATCTAGCCCTAGAATCGGGGTTTGGTTAGTTGAGGATTAGGACGTGATTTTCATTGAATGATCATGTTTGCAATCATTTGATGTTATTATTATAGTCGACTATGCATTATATTCTTGTACTTGAGGTGTAGAGGTCGTGTCGGGTCTCCGAAGCCAAGTGCTAAGGATGGTTGTCGATGCCCCTAACTTGTGTGTCCCCGCAAGAGATGGTACGACTGGGCAGGGTGGGACCTGGACAGGAGCCCGCAGTCTTTGTTTCCTCTCATTTGTTCTTGGGTGAGGGTTGGACCTGGACAGGAGCCCTCGGGGAATCGACGAGACTTGGGTTAGCCTCTTGGCATATCTTAGGCTTAGATGGAGAACGACACAGTTGCAGTTTCCTTTCCTTTCAGTGCGACGTAGAGTAGAACCCTACTAGGCATTGTTGCTCAACCTACCTGGGCTGCATCGGCGATGTAGATCAATGCAGTTCCTTCTTTCAGGTTTTCTTCTAGAAGATGGCGCAACATTCTCGAGGTGGTCGAGGACTTGGAGCTTCGAGGAGTTTTACATAGTTTCCTTACAATTTCATATTATGATGTACAAATTGAGATATAATCTGATATATTCGAGGATGGAATTGTATGATTTTTAATTCAATTGTATTCAAGAACGGTTATAATATTCTTTAATGTAAAATTTGGGGAGTGTAATAATTATTTGTTCTAGTTCTAAATTGTTTAAATTCGTAATTGTAAATTTATTCTGTATCAAATATATCTTGGGCCAGTTAAAGTTGTTGAACATGTTTAGGTGGTTCACGCCTCGATCTGAATGGGTTTTTTGGGCCGGGACATGACACGCTCTACGTACAAGGAGTCCTTCCACTAACCTTTGAGGCATTGGCATCCATAGCTACAGATATTGAAAACTAGTTCCATCATGTAGCCTGGAAGACTAGCGTTGTAGATAAGACATTTAACCGTACCAAGAAAGACAAGGCTCCTCTCAAAGGAAAAGTGGTGTTGTAGACGTCCATTACACAGAATCCTAGTCCAAATGAGACTTACCCTCCAAGAGTTCAACATTGACCTACTGAGTTCTCTTCTGAGCCCCCTCCAAGAAGAGTAAAGACCCTCAAGGAAAGAATAGAAAAAGAATATTCGTTTTCTCTAGATGAAGTCTCATATCTTCAAAGGCTTGAAAGACCTTGGGCTCATAGAGCTTTCGGAGCCAACACGTCCTCAAGAAGTGAACAAGGTTAATGAGCCTTTGTATTGACATTACGACATCTTGGGCCACACCCTCGAAGATTGCTTCATCCTAAAAGACAAAATTCAAAAGCAAAATTCATCGGATGATGAGGGATTCACAATGAGCTACCTAGCTTTCTCTCTTGCATTTTTGAGTGCCTTCTCCGCTTGCAGCGTCAAACGGGTGCTTATGTGCTCGGCGTCATTCTCTCTTTTCCAGAAGTATGAAGCAACCATTTTTCCCGTCGTCTCCACCAATTACTGTATGGGCAGTTCTTTAGCATCCTTTATCACACCATTAAAACTCTCCACCATGTTGGTGGTAAGCATATCATATGTACGGCCCGGGAAACAATGTGTTGCCCATCTTGCAATGGAAATATGATTAATATAGGAATAATGATCTGGATAATCAATGAGTAGCTGACTCATTATCTTATCAAATTGTTGTTGGGTATAAGCTCATGCCGCAGACCAAAATTTTTTGTAAGGTGGAGTGTTTGGAGCCATATTTGGGACGTTTCTAGACAGATGTTGCATGCAGTATCCGTGGGTAGCCTCAGGAAAAACATCATGGACTGCTTTTGATACGATGCACCTTCTCTAGGGCTTTCGTACCTGGTCTCTTGCATGGTCTCGGCTCCTCCTTAGCCAAATCTATGGCTAGATCAAGAAATACCTTTAGGGTTTTAGAAGAAGCACCCAAGGTATTCGATGAGGAAGGCTCAAATCGGAGGAGAGAGACGGATGAGGAAGAGGATTACCTCACAGCTTCCTCTATAGTTGGTCGGCTACCCTTGGGGGATCCAAGCCTTGGAGAACGTGGCAACGGTGATGAGGTGGCGGAGGGGAGCACGGCAGCCAAGGGGGACGGCGGGGACTTGGGGTTAGACGGCGGAGGCGTGGATGGCAGCGGATGGTGAAGGCCGGTGGTGGAGAAAGGATCCGGTTGTAGGGAAGGGAAGAGAAGGTGGCTGGTGGAGTTGGTGGAATTAGGGTTACAGCTACTCCTAAGATTATTCTACTAATACTCTACTTTATTCATCATAATTCGTCCATAACCTAATACAAACTATAGAGGTCCTTTTATAGAGGTCTTGACAGAGTTCTAATGAGACTAGACAACCTTCTTAAATCAGCAAGTAATAAGACTTTCCTACTAGGACTCAATCATAACCCAAACTTCCTAATAATTAGGACTCATAATAGGAACTTAATAAAGCAAAGCATAAACTGAACTCAAACTACAAAACTAACTTAATCAAGATAACTACTAACTTGGAATCAACTAAATAAGCAAACCAGCTAGGGAATAGGAATCCCTAAGGTCGGCGTGGCTCAACCTCCTCCAAATGGACCTGGTTACAGCCAGCTCCTTGGTGTGGGCCCGTCCAAGCAAGGGCGTGGGTCCCTTCTTTGAATGGCTCGGTTCGACCTCGTATCATCCCTTCTCCCTTCGAAATTGGCCTTGTCCTCAAGGCCTGAATGTGATGAGGAAAGAGGGCTCTTCTCTTCTCGAACCTGAGTGGTGTGGCTAGACCGCAACTGTTGCTCTGAACTCGGCGGTGAGAACCCTAGTCGCACCCATGGTGGATGATCATGTGGTAATCGGATCAGCGAATCAAGGAGCCATGCTGCCGTTCTAGAAAGAGGGAACTGAAGCTCAGGCATATCTGGTGGTCACTGGAACTCCAGGAAGTAAAGGACAACAATAGATCGACGGTGTTGTGTCCTTAGTAGCTGGCTTCCTGGGTCGAAGACTAGGTCAACCCGAATCAAATCCTCCCAATATGGAAGTAGACCCAATATGGAAGCTGAATACAGTCGAGTGCAGTTGAGCTTGGTTATCTCTTTGCTTTGCTCAAAAAAGGATCATCAGGGCTCTGGCTTCAACATCAGTCCTCACGGTCATAGTTGACTTAGTTGTTCTGAAGCCTTGAGTGGTTGATGGTTGCTGGGCGATGCTCATGGATCTGGTCTGCTGGAAGATGGCATCTGAATGAGGAGGGAAACTCCTTGAATAGCTCAGATCAATCATTAGATGCTTGATCAAATGTCGATGATGTGTAGAGATCATCCGGATCGGATCTGGACGGTTCTGATGGCCTTAGGGTGCTTGACTAGGTTCAAATCGTCGATCCAGCCTGCTAGATTGGAGACCGGATGGATCAAATGGCTGGATCTTGTTGCAAGCTGTTTGGAATGCTGAGATCACTTAAAATCTGGTCTGATCTTGCTGAAGTTTGGAATTTTGCCTGACCAAGTCAGATTGGCTGAGCTTGCCTGGACTTGACTGGCTAAGATCACATCTGACTAGATTGAATCTGACTGAACCCACTTGAGTCTGAGTTAGCCCGAACTGGTCTAAATCTAGGCCTGATCAGATTTGGTTGGTGTAGTCTGGATTGAATCTATCCAAGTCTTGTAAGCTAGAGTCTGACTCGATCAAGTGTGGAAGATTGAGTTGGAGTCTGATCAGGTTCAAACGGAGGTGATTTGATCTGATATGATCTGATGGTTGAGATCTGTCCAGTGTTTGACGAAGCTTGGAAATGAAAAGAAATATGGCAGCTGAAAGTAGTTGGAACTCAATCACTTGGGAGGGAAGCTCGTCGGAGTTCAAATCCCATGGAGAAGAGATAGTGAAAGGATGGGGGTTCGATCCAACGGAGTGAATCCAGATGGGTGTCAGTTCCGGTGACGGATTTGGAGGGGGTCCGCGTCGGTCAAGAGTGAGGAGATGGAACCGACGGTGATCCACTGGTTGGGGTTTGGAGCCGGACTTGGTAATGTCGGGGAAGGGGTCAGGAGGTTTAGGAGACGGCCTTTGATGCCTCTGGAGATCCTTTAGTGGGATGTGAGAGGAGGTTATGGTAGTATTGGGCAGAGGTAGGCCGTAACTTCCTTCAGTTTTCCCGTCGGAGTGGGGGAAGATGGAGTTGGGAGCCGACGGGGTTGTACATGGAACGGCTATGGAAGGAGAGGTTGGGTGGCTGTGAGGAGCTTCAAGAACGCCGGTGGGTTTTGAACTTCCGCCGGGGTCAATGATGATGAAGGCATGGTCAGTGAAGGTTGTGATGGGATTGGGGTAGGAGTGAGGAGGACCTTGGTTGTGGTTACATGGTGTGGGGAGGACTTCAACTAAGGTGAGGTCGGTGGCTGTAGCTTTGTGGATCGTGGGTAGATCGTCGGAGATGACAATCGACAATGGGGATGGTAAAGGAAGGGACGTGGGTTTGTAGGGGGAAATATGGTGGCCTTGGTTTGTGACGGGGGCTGCCGAAGAGGAATAGGGAGAATTGCTAGTGGTGGGAAGGTAGGGTTTGGATGAAGGGAAGGAGGAAAAAGATGATGGCACAGTGTTGACTGGGCTAGGATGTGGCGTGGTTGGGAAAGGAGTGTTATTTCAGCGAGGGGTTCCCTCTAATCTATTGGTCTCCGTAAAAAATTCATAAGCACCCTTATTAAAACGATAATTCCAAACCTCAATAATATAATAAGATAAATTCAAATCCTTGAAGGGTTAACATTGATACATCATACTCCCGTAGGAGACTATCTAAACAAAAATGGTACATACAATCACCTCTCCTCAAGCACCTCCAGACGCCACCGCGCCACCAAACACCTGCCCGGCAGGGGCCACCGAAGAAGAGCTAACGTCTGCACCTGCAAAACACAGATCGGGTAGCAGTGAGCAATTAAGCCCAGTAGGGTTCTACACTACGACACACAGAAGGAAGGGTACACAACAGTGTCGCCCTCAAGCAAAGCCTGGGTGAATACAGGGTCCCATAACCCCACCGCGTGTCTATGTGAGCAGGAAACCAACATTGTTGTCTCACGAGCAGGGAACGGACACTACTTGCGGGAATCGAACCCGCGGAGTAGGCACACCCTCTACTCAAGAGACATGGATCACCGGACACTGGCTGCACCTCAGCACCTGGCTCGAGGCCGACACGACCTCTAAACCTCAATCAACAAGAGTATTCAAGGCATCTACGCCTATCATCGATATCGATTGAATACTACCATCCGATCCTGGACCACGCTACCCGCCACGGTCCTAGAGCTAGATCCGAGCTACCCAAAAGCCTCGGATCGGCGATCAACCAATCGTCCACGCCCTATCCTTATGCATCTAATGCAAACAAAGCCATGTATGATCATACACATATAACAATTCAGGCATGCAATAATATGCCAAATATAACACAGGGCCAGGCGCATCACACAGCTCACCGAGGGTGAACATGGCAAGGGTCTAGATAAAATGCATATTTTATTCTACACATCCCAAGGGGCACGACCCCTTTGGTTCAACCACATGCCAATCACAGGGCCTACACAGATATAATAACATTATTATAATGCGATAACGAACAACTCAATTTATCCAATTAGAGAAAAAGATCTACTAACTCTGGAAAATCATAATTATCAATCTAAAGGGCACGACCCCTTTGGTTCAACCACATGCCAATCACAGGGCCTACACAGATATAATAACATTATTATAATGCGATAACGAACAACTCAATTTATCCAATTAGAGAAAAAGATCTACTAACTCTGGAAAATCATAATTATCAATCTAACCGTCCGATTGATGCGAAACTTGATATTCACACTCAACAGTACACCCCGAATCACATATCCAAAAACCAAATCAATGGGTAAACGAACGTTGATCAAAACTTACAATTTCGGTAAAAATCCAGATTTGATAAATCAATCCAAATCCAATTGAAAATAACATGGATTAAAACCAGACCTTGCTGATCTCTTCCAAAGATCATCAATATCATCGCAGCCAAGAATCAACTTAATTAAATAATTAAAAACCACTTAATTATACTAATCAAGCTAACTGTCCTGTTTCACCACAGACAACCCATTTAATTCACCAGAAATTGTACTTAAATCCAATTTGAGTACCTCTATGGGATAGACCTCAACAGAAAACTGTTGAGTGACGGCAGCAAGTGATTTGGTTCAATAGTTCCTCATAGAAAATTATTGACTCTAGAGATATGGTAATATGGAGAAGACAAAATTGTTTGAAGCACGCACAGAACTGGAAGCGCCCCTTGTTTCAAAGAGAGGAGGACGGGTTATTCACATTTAATTTGATGGTCAGAGGCGAATTGAAAGCTAAGCAATGGTAATTATAAAGATCCCCCAGGGAAAAATAGAAATGTCTCCTACGTTACCCGTAATGTGTGGAAGTATCGACGTAATTTCATAGAGTTATTCGGTCTAAATGCTACATGAAGAACATAAGCCAGATGACAGAACGGGGAGACCTAGGATGTAGAAGATCATAACATGAGTGATTCGGCAGATTTGGATTCCTATATATCCACTCATGTGGTACTTCATCATACAATTCATATAAGATCCATCTGTCTATATATCATCATATACATCTAGAAAGCCATATGCTTTGTAAGAAGCTTGTATAGTTTGGGAAGGGGTTTTTATTGATAAAAAAGAAGAATCTACTTCAACCAATATGCCCATAGGCACGACCATACATAACATAGAAATCACACTTGGAAAGGGTGGACAATTAGCTAGAGCACCAGGTGCTGTAGCGAAACTGATTGCAAAAGAGGGTAAATCGGCCACATTAAGATTACCATGTAGGGAGGTCCGTTTGATATCCAAAAACTGCTTAGCAACAGTCGGACAAGTTGGTAATGTTGGGGTGAACCAAAAAAGTTTGGAGAAAGCCGGATCTAAGTGTTGGCTAGGTAAGCGTCCTGTAGTAAGAGGGGTAGTTATGAACCCTGTAGACCATCCCCATGGGGGCGGTGCAGGAAGAGCCCCCATTGGTAGAAAAAAACCCACAACCCCTTGGGGTTATCCTGCGCTTGGAAGAAGTAGGAAAAGGAAAAAATTATAGTGATAGTTTTATTCTTCGTCGCCGTAAGTAGGAATATTGAAAATTGCATTTTTGGAATAGGAAAGAATGTGATGGGCGAATGACGGGAATTGAACCCGCGCATGGTGGATTCACAATCCACTGCCTTGATCCAGATTTGATAAATCAATCCAAATCCAATTGAAAATAACATGGATTAAAACCAGACCTTGCTGATCTCTTCCAAAGATCATCAATATCATCGCAACCAAGAATCAACTTAATTAAATAATTAAAAACCACTTAATTACACTAATCAAGCTAACTGTCCTGTTTCACCACAGACAACCCATTTAATTCACCAGAAATTGTACTTAAATCCAATTTGAGTACCTCTATGGGATAGACCTCAACAGAAAACTGTTGAGTGACGGCAGCAAGTGATTGGGTTCAATAGTTACTCATAGAAAATTATTCACTCTAGAGATATGGTAATATGGAGAAGACAAAATTGTTTGAAGCACGCACAGAACTGGAAGCGCCCCTTGTTTCAAAGAGAGGAGGACGGGTTATTCACATTTAATTTGATGGTCAGAGGCGAATTGAAAGCTAATCAATGGTAATTATAAAGATCCCCTGGGGAAAAATAGAAATGTCTCCTACGTTACCCGTAATGTGTGGAAGTATCGACGTAATTTCATAGAGTTATTCGGTCTGAATGCTACATGAAGAACATAAGCCAGATGACAGAACGGGGTGTCGCGCCCCGACCCGCGAAAGCCCAACCGGGCCGGGCGACGCGAACCGGAACCTAACCAACGCGGAAAAAGAACGACGAGGATTCCCTCTAACCTATGGGTCTCCCTAGCAATTCATCAAAGCCCCCCATTTAAAACAACATCAAAAGGCAAAACCTCGAATCTCAGATTAAAACTCAAAGTATGTAATATACATAACCTCGAAGAGGGGAAGTTCAAATACAATATTACTCCCGTAGGAGACTATCTAACATAAGGGTAGAAGCAGTAAATATTGCCACCTCTCAAAAGCCACCAGGCGCCGCCGCACCGCCGTCCAACTGCACGGTAGGGGCCACAGAGGAAGAACTGACGCCTGCACCTGCAAAACGCAGCCCGGGTAGGTGTGAGCACTAAGCTCAGTATGGATCTACACTACGACACGCAGAAGGAAGGGGGAACGCAACAGTGTCGCCCTCAAGCCAGACTCGAGTGAGCTACAACGGTCCCATTACCATTCACCGGTGATCTCTAGGCATATCCAACCATGGTCACCCTAACGGATTGGGCCCATCCTGGATACGTCTAGTGTCGCAGGGTTCCAGCTGTGGTCACCCGTTCTTCACTGGGCCCACACTGATGCCCCTGCTAGCAGGAACGGACACTGCCCAAAGAATAAGACCCGCCACCGATGGCATCCTCGACACCTGACTTGAGACCGACACGACCTCTACAATCATCAAACATCATGTGTACCAGTCCTCTAAGCCTATCATAAGATTCGACTGGACACCACAATTCAACCGGGTCCTAACAGCCCAACCCCGGTCCTAGAGCTAAGTCCGAGCTTCCAGCCTCGGGACGGCGACCCAAGGATCACCCACGCCCTAACCAATGCAACTAATGCACACAACAACAATGCATGCTATGACATACACAGATAATAGGAAAGGCATGCAACAGTATGTCAAACATCATATAAGTCTACTAGATCGCTGCAGCGGTACCACCAACCGCTGCCAGCCGATCCGCAGCGGGTCCCGGCATTACGACGGTACCACAACCGTCAATCACGGACTCCTGCAACGGGAAGCAACCCCGAAAACGATGATGAACCAAACACAATATAATATTATATTTCGAAATATAATATTATATTCAAAAACACCCAAAGCCTCTACTTAGGGGCTAATTGATCCCGTCGATCCGACGCCCAAACGACTTCGGATTCAAGATCCAACTTATACACCAGTAGGTGTATATACCAGGATCATCATATCCAAATTTCATAAACATCCAACGGTTGGATTAACGGGAAACATTAATCAACAATCGCTGATTAAACCAACTTACCCTTTAATTGCTGCAACGCAGCCCTTCAGCAAACAATTCATAAGAAATCGTACATAAATCGGAAAAATACGAAACAAGATGGAATGGAAATCTAACGAGTAGTTCTACAACTGTTATGTTTATGAAAAGCCAAGATCATGTAGTCTCCGGCCGGAAAACTCGCCGCAAGCCGGCTGTTTCTCAAGAACAGCAGAAAACCAGAAATCCGAGACTAATCTTACATAAAACCTACTCAAATTACAACTGATTAACATGAAACTTAAATCCGTTATTCTAACAGGTATAAGAAACCCAACAAAGCAAGGATCAACAAGATCCAACGGCTAGATCTCAAGAAAACCCGAAAAGAACATCAGTAGGTATAACCCTACCTAGCTGCGCTTTCCTCGGCTGATTCCCCGCGATTTGATCGCCAACAAGCTGTCAAACCACACTAGGAGCCTTCCTCCCGTTGTCACGAATCCAACGAGCCAAAGAACACCCAATTTGGTGGCCGGAGGAGGGAGAATGGAGGAAAAGAAGCTCGCCGACGGTAAAGGGAAGAAACAGAGCACCGCGGGAAAGAGAGAAGGAGGGAAGAAGAAGAGAAGGAGAAGGAGGAAGAGGAGGGGAAGAAAAGAGGGGAAACGGGGAGGGGAAAGCCGGGAAAGAGGGGAAAAAGCTGGGGGAAAAGGGAGGGGAAGACTTCCCTCCCTGACAGGGGAGAGCGACGGCCGACGGCCGTCCTCGCGAAAGAGAAAACCCACCGACTCGATCATGATCGATCTCCAGGGCATGTGAGATCGATCTCCTTTGCAATCGAGATCGATCTCCTTGAAATCCAGATCGATCTTTTTTGCAAAAAGGGCCAGATCGATCTCCCTAGCCATCCAGATCGATCTCCTTTACTCAGAAAGGCAAACTTGGGCTAAAACACAAGCCCAAGCTCAGATCTTCCGATCTCGGGTTCACCTAGCCATTCTAAACAAACACGAACACAGACAAGGCCAGTGTGTGCACACGCGGGTGTGAAACAAACCAACAAGGCGCAATTTATCAAATTGCCCTTGCGGTCTACAGTGAGCCACAGGGGTAGAGGGACAGGTCCTCACATCCTAATACCCTTAAATTAAATCTCGTCCCGAGATTCGATAAGGGTAGGGCTCGGAACAACAAAACAGGTACACTAGAGGACAGGACAAGAAGTACCTGGAGAAGAAAACAGCTGCGGAAACTCCTGCCGCATGCGCGCCTCTCGCTCCCAAGTCACCTCCTCGGTGCCTCTGTGCCTCCACAGTACCTTGACCAAGGGAATCGTCTTGCCCCGCAAGACCTGATCCCTCCGGTCAAGTACCTGAACCGGCTGCTCAACAAAGCTCATGTCTGCCTCAAGCTCAATGTCATCCACTCTGATGACATGAGACGGGTCTGGGTGATACTTCCTCAGCATCGACACATGGAAAGTCGGATGCACAGCAGACATGTGCTGAGGAAGATCCAGGCGGTAAGCTACCTCGCCGACCCTCTCTAAGATCTCAAACGGCCCGACAAACCTCGACGCCAACTTGCCACCTCTGCCAAACCTGACAGAACCTCTGTACGGCGACGCTCGCAAGAACACTCGGTCGCCGACTGCAAACTCCAACGGTCGTCGCCTCTGATCTGCATAACTCTTCTGTCGGCTCTGAGCCGTCAGAAGCCTTTGCCTGATCTGTACCAACCTCTCTGACGACCGCCTGACGATGTCTGGACCGGTGAGAGGAGCCTCTCCAACCTCTGTCCAACATACTGGGGAGCGACACGGCCTACCATACAAGGCCTCGAAAGGTGCTACTCCAAGACTGGACTGGTAGCTGTTGTTGTAGGCGAACTCCACCAAGGGAACGTGCTCCTCCCAGCTGCCTCCTGCATCGAGGACACATGCTCTCAGCATGTCCTCCAAGATCTGGATTGTCCGCTCTGACTGCCCGTCAGTCTGCGGATGGAATGCCGTACTGAAAGTCAGGAGTGTGCCAACTGCCTCCTGAAAGTCTTGCCAGAACCTGCTGGTGAACCTGGGGTCACGGTCTGATACAATAGAAACCGGAACCCCGTGTAGTCTGACCACCTCTCTTACGTACAAACTGCCCAACCTGTAGGTCGAGTCTGTCACTCGCATAGGCAGGAAGTGCGCCGATTTGGTCAATCGATCAACGATGACCCAAATCGCGTCATTCCCCCTAGGAGATCTCGGTAGTCCGGTCACGAAGTCCATCGTGATGTGCTCCCACTTCCACTCAGCTAGTGGAAGCGGCTGAAGTAACCCCGGAGTCCGCTGGTGTCGCAGTAAACACTGTAACCAACACCTCGCTCGGGGACGATCGGCACCGGCGCACTGGTCAACCTCGTCCTCAGCTCCACGAAGGCTCGCTCACAAGCATCATCCGACACGAACGGGACGGCCTTCTGTGTCAGTCTGGTCAACGGTCCGGCAACTCTGGAGAAGTTCCGCACAAACCGCCTGTAGTAACCCGCCAGGCCTAAGAAACTACGGACCTCAAACACTGTCCTCGGTCTCTGCCACTGTACCACTGCCTCGACCTTGGCCGGGTCAACTGAGATTCCTGCTGTCGACACCACGTGTCCAAGGAATTCCACCCGTGCAAGCCAAAAGTCACACTTGGAAGCCTTGGCATAAAGCCGATGCTCCCGAAGTAGCTGCAACACTGTCGCCAAGTGTCGCTCGTGCTCCGCCTCTGACTGGGAGTAGATAAGGATGTCGTCGACGAACAACACCACGAACTCGTCTAGGAAAGGCCGGAAGATCCTCTGCATGAGATCCATGAATGCTGCTGGTGCGTTCGTCAGCCCAAACGGCATCACCACGAACTCGTACAGGCCGTACCGAGTCCGAAAAGCCGTCTTCGGGATGTTGCAATCCCGAACCCTCAACTGGTGGTAGCCGGTGCGGAGGTCGATCTTCGAGAACACTGAAGATCCTCTCAACTGGTCAAACAGGTCATCGATCCTCGGCATCGGATACCGATTCTTCACCGTCACCCTGTTGAGCCGCCTATAGTCTATGCAAGGTCGAAGGGTACCGTCCTTCTTCTTCGCTAACAACACTGGCGCCCCCCCCAGGGAGACATGCTGGGACGGATGAAACCTCTGCTGGTAAGCTCGTCTAGCTGGGTCCTCAACTCACTCTGCTCTGCTAGTGCCATCCTGAAAGCTGGGAGAGAGATCGGTGCGGTACCCGGTGCCAGTTCGATCTCAAAATCGACCCGTCTAGGTGGTGGAAGCCCTGGTAACACCTCGGGAAACACATCGGTGTTATTGCACACGATCCTGGGAAAACTGCTCTGCTGCACTCCCTCTGACCCAAACAGGGACAGGCTGGCCAGCAAGGCTGAAAGCTCGCTGCCACGTCTCCCCACACTACAAGCAAAGGAATCGGCTGAGAACCGATCCCCCAACAACACAAACTGCGTCCCATCGGGTGTCCAAGCGACCACCCTCCGGCGACCACAGTCGATGATAGCTCGGTATGCTGCTAACTAGTCCATACCGAGTATCACATCGAAGCCTGTCATGTCTAGCACCCATAGGTCTAGACAGACACGGAGGCCTCCAACCTCCAAAGAACAAGATCGGCAGACCCGGTCTAACCTGACTGTGCCGCCGATCGGTGAGTCTACAGACTGTGCCACCTCTAGCCAACTCGTCTCTAATCCTAGCGATGCCACACACATGCTAGCAATATAGGAATGAGACGCCCCAGAGTCTATCAGCATATCTATTAAGGACTAGAAAGCTGAAAGATACCTCCGAGGACGGCTGGCTCTGCCGTTGCCTGCTGATGCTGTTGCTGCTGGTACTGCTGTACGGTGTCCTGCTGCTCGTGCACTGGGAGAGTAACCACACCCCTACTGCCCTGCGGCACAGCGCCCCGCGCTCCTCGCAAGGGACAGTCTCTACGGTAGTGCCCCATCTGCTCGCACTGGAAGCAGGTGATTGACGAGCCTGGCTGCTGACGCCCCGGAAGAGCAAACACATGCCCCCGCTGGCCGCCTCCACCTCTGGAGCGGCTCGGTCCAGCACCTGACTCGCGCCCACCACCGCTCCTCTGCCAGGCACCGTACCCCCCGCCTCTACTGCCCTGCGGCATAGCGCCCCGCGCTCCTCGCATGGGACAGTCCTGGCGGAAGTGTCCCGGCTGCCCGCATTGGAAACAAGTGGCTGATGCGCCACCAGGCTGCTGACCCTGGCCTCCCCCTAACGGAGCCTGCCCAGACGGCCCGGCCGTCAGGGGAAACTGGCCTGGCGGACTCGGCAACTGTGCCTGGAACTGCTGCGGGCGCTGCGACCGCTGCTGAAAGCGTCGCTGACGCCGCTGGTTCCCTCCGCTGTACCGCCCTCTGAACTGGGGTCTCTGCGGTGTGCTGGTAGAGAATGCCGGTGGAACTGCCCGGCACCTCTCGTCTCGTAACTGCGCCTCTACTGCCAAGGCGCAGTCTAGAACTGCTGAGTACGTCTGGAAGCGATAAGAACTGGTCCGTCGTCTGATCTCTGATCGAAGCCCCTGATCAAACTGACGTGCCCTGGCCACTGGACCTGCTGACCCACCATTGAACCTAGACGGGTCCAGCTGCAGAAAGTCCAACAAGACCGCCGCAGCGGTCCGCCCGTCGACAGGAGGGGGAACCCTCTCCTCGGTGAGAAAGGCCTCCTCCTGTGCGACCGCAACCGTCGTTGGTGATGGCGTAGCCCGTCTAGCTTTGACCTCCCTGACAGGTGTTACCCTGTCTGGTCGGGCGGGTCGACCAAGTCGTGCCCCACCCCGACCATCAACCGAAGGTCGGCCTCGAGCTCCCGACATCTGCGCGATCACCGACGACAAATGAGCATTCACTCGTCAGAACGGCAAAACAAACAACACAACATAAAGCAGAAGACATAACACACTAAAAGGAGCATGCACGGATGTTCTAGACATAGAACTAACCCATTCCACGCTCAATCTCAACCGAATCCTAATCCTAAACCCTAGGATCTACAACCTATGCTCTGATACCAAGCTGTCGCGCCCCGACCCGCGAAAGCCCAACCGGGCCGGGCGACGCGAACCGGAACCTAACCAACGCGGAAAAAGAACGACGAGGGTTCCCTCTAACCTATGGGTCTCCCTAGCAATTCATCAAAGCCCCCCATTTAAAACAACATCAAAAGGCAAAACCTCGAATCTCAGATTAAAACTCAAAGTATGTAATATACATAACCTCGGAGAGGGGAAGTTCAAATACAATATTACTCCCGTAGGAGACTATCTAACATAAGGGTAGAAGCAGTAAATATTGCCACCTCTCAAAAGCCACCATGCGCCGCCACACCGCCGTCCAACTGCCCGGTAGGGGCCACAGAGGAAGAACTGACGCCTGCACCTGCAAAACGCAGCCCGGGTAGGTGTGAGCACTAAGCTCAGTAGGGATCTACACTACGACACACAGAAGGAAGGGGGGACGCAACAGTGTCGCCCTCAAGCCAGACTCGAGTGAGCTACAATTGTCCCATTACCATTCACCGGTGATCTCTAGGCATATCCAACCATGGTCACCCCAACGGATTGGGCCCATCCTGGATACGTCTAGTGTCGCAGGGTTCCAGCTGTGGTCACCCGTTCTTCACTGGGCCCACACTGATGCCCCTGCTGGCAGGAACGGACACTGCCCAAAGAATAAGATCTGCCACCGATGGCATCCTCGACACCTGACTTGAGACCGACACGACCTCCACAATCATCAAACATCATGTGTACCAGTCCTCTAAGCCTATCATAAGATTCGACTGGACACCACAATTCAACCGGGTCCTAACAGCCCAACCCCGGTCCTAGAGCTAAGTCCGAGCTTCCAGCCTCGGGACGGCGACCCAAGGATCACCCACGCCCTAACCAATGCAACTAATGCACACAACAACAATGCATGCTATGACATACACAGATACTAGGAAAGGCATGCAACAGTATGTCAAACACCATATAAGTCTACTGGATCGCTGCAGCGGTACCACCAACCGCTGCCAGCCGATCCGCAGCGGGTCCCGGCATTACGACGGTACCGCGACCGTCAATCACGGACTCCTGCAACGGGAAGCAACCCCGAAAACGATGATGAACCAAACACAATATAATATTATATTTCGAAATATAATATTATATTCAAAAACACCCAAAGCCTCTACTTAGGGGCTAATTGATCCCGTCGATCCGACGCCCAAACGACGTCGGATTAAAGATCCAACTTATACACCAGTAGGTGTATATACCAGGATCATCATATCCAAATTTCATAAACATCCAACGGTTGGATTAACGGGAAACATTAATCAAAAATCGCTGATTAAACCAACTTACCCTTTAATTGCTGCAACGCAGCCCTTTAGCAAACAATTCATAAGAAATCGTACATAAATCGGAAAAATACGAAACAAGATGGAATGGAAATCTAACGAGTAGATCTACAACTGTTATGTTTATGAAAAGCCAAGATCATGTACTCGCCGGCCGGAAAACTCGCCGCAAGCCGGCTGTTTCTCAAGAATAGCAGAAAACCAGAAATCCGAGACTAATCTTACATAACACCTACTCAAATCACAACTGATTAACATGAAACTTACATCAGTTATTCTAACAGGTATAAGGAACCCAACAAAGCAAGGATTTCAAGAAAACCCGAAAAGAACATCAGTAGGTATAACCCTACCTAGCTGCGCTTTCCTCGGCTGATTCCCCGCGATTTGATCGCCAACAAGCTGCCAAACCACACCAGGAGCCTTCCTCCCGTTGTCACGAATCCAACGAGCCAAAGAACACCCAATTTGGTGGCCGGAGGAGGGAGAACGGAGGGAAAGAAGCTCGCCGGCGGTAAAGGGAAGAAACAGAGCACCGCGGGAAAGAGAGAAGGAGGGAAGAAGAAGAGAAGGAGAAGGAGGAAGAGGAGGGGAAGAAAAGAGGGGAAAGGGGGAGGGGAAAGCCGGGAAAGAGGGGAAAAAGCTGGGGGAAAAGGGAGGGGAAGACTTCCCTCCCTGACAGGGGAGAGCGACGGCCGACGGCCGTCCTCGCGAAAGAGAAAACCCACCGACTCGATCATGATCGATCTCCAGGGCATGTGAGATCGATCTCCTTTGCAATCGAGATCGATCTCCTTGAAAGATCATAACATGAGTGATTCGGCAGATTTGGATTCCTATATATCCACTCATGTGGTACTTCATCATACAATTCTTATAAGATCCATCTGTCTAGATATCATCATATACATCTAGAAAGCCATATGCTTTGTAAGAAGCTTGTACAGTTTGGGAAGGGGTTTTTATTGATAAAAAAGAAGAATCTACTTCAACCAATATGCCCATAGGCACGACCATACATAACATAGAAATCACACTTGGAAAGGGTGGACAATTAGCTAGAGCAGCAGGTGCTGTAGCGAAACTGATTGCAAAAGAGGGTAAATCGGCCACATTAAGATTACCATCTGGGGAGGTCCGTTTGATATCCAAAAACTGCTTAGCAATAGTCGGACAAGTTGGTAATGTTGGGGTGAACCAAAAAAGTTTGGAGAAAGCCGGATCTAAGTGTTGGCTAGGTAAGCGTCCTGTAGTAAGAGGGGTAGTTATGAACCCTGTAGACCATCCCCATGAGGGCGGTGCAGGAAGAGCCCCCATTGGTAGAAAAAAACCCACAACCCCTTGGGGTTATCTTGCGCTTGGAAGAAGAAGTAGGAAAGGAAAAAATATAGTGATAGTTTTATTCTTCGTCGCCGTAAATAGGAATATTGAAAATCGCATTTTTGGAATTGGAAAGAATGTGATGGACGAACGACGGGAATTGAACCCGCGCATGGTGGATTCACAATCCAATGCCTTGATCCACTTGGCTACATCCACCCCTTATCTAGCTAAAGGTTTTTCTCTTTTTTCCAACCATTATTATTGTATTTATTCTGACTTTCACTTCATACTTAGATCGAGATATTGGACATAGAATGCCAATCTTTAAAATTTTAAGAAAGGAGTAATCAGTTGTTGCACGATCACTAAAAAAAAATCCTTTTGTAGCTAATCATTTATCGGGAAAAATAGAAAAGCTCAACATGAGGGAGAAGAAAGAAATAATTAAAACTTGGTCTCGGGCGTCAACTATTATACCCATAATGATTGCCTATACAATCGCCATTCATAACGGAAAGGAACATTTACCTATTAATATAACATATCGTATGGTGGGTCATAAATTGGGAGAATTCGCGCCTACTCTAACTTTCGCGAGACATGCAAGAAACGATAATAAATCTCGTCGTTAATTTTCATTATTTAAAAATAAAATAGCTGCTTATCATTCATTGGTGGGGGATAACTTATGATAAATAATTCAAATTCAGGTACAGAAGTAAAAGTTTTGGTTCAACATATATGTATGTCTGTTTTCAAAGCACGAAGAGTAATTGATCAGATTCACAGGCGTTCCTATGAAGAAACACTTATGATACTGGAACTAATGCCTTATCAAGCATCTTATCCCATTTTAAAATTAGTTTATTCTGCAGCAGCAAACGCGACTCATAATATGGGTTTGAACGAAGCTAATTCATTCATTAGTAAAGCTGAAGTAAATGGGGGTGCTATTGTGAAAAAGTTAAGACCTAGAGCTCGAGGACGTAGTTATCCAATAAAAAGACCTACTTGTCATATAACAATTGTATTGAAGGATAAATCAAAATCAATCTTTTTTAGATTCCTAATTAGAAAAAAAAACAAATATATAGATGCAAAGATAATATAATAGAAAAATATGGGATAAAAAATAAATCCACTTGGTTTCAAACTTGGTACAACCCAAACTCATCACTCCCTTTGGTTTGCACAACCAAATTTTTTTTCGGTGGGTCTACATGAAGATGAAAAAATACGGAATTGTATCAACAAATATGTACAAAAAAATAGAAGAATAATCTCGGGATTTGAAGGAATTGCACGTATAGGAATTCAAAAAAGGATCGATTTGATTCAGGTCATAATCCATATTGGATTCCCAAATTTATTAATAGAATGACGTACCCGAGGAATCGAAGAGTTACAGATAAATGTACAAAAAGAGTTTCATTCTGTGAATCGGAGACTGAACATTGCTATATATCACAAGAGTTGAAAACCCTTATGGACAACCTAATATTCTTGCAGAATATATAGCTTTACAATTAAAAAATAGAGTTTCGTTTCGAAAGGCAATGAAAAAGGCTATTGAATTAACTGAACTAACGGATACAAAAGGAATTCAAGTACAAATCGCAGGACGTATCGATGGAAAAGAAATTGCACGTGTCGAATGGATCAGAGAGGGCTGGGTTCCCCTACAAACAATTCGTGCTAAAATTGATCATTTTTCCCATACAATTCGAACTATTTATGGAGTATTAGGCATAAAAATTTGGATATTTATAGACGAGGAATAATGGGCTTTTATTCGTCTAGTGATAGAACACAAAATGACAAGTTGTTTCATTCTTTTTTCCTTATAAATCAAACAAAAACGTGCAATTTCATTCTAATTCTAGAATGTTAAATAAAAATTTGATTGACCATTTGGTAGAATTGCTATGCTTAGTGTGCGACTCGTTTATTTTTTCTTTAGAGTTCATAGTTGGGATTAAAAAAAAAAGATAGACTAAGCCCCACTATGAATAACTATCTAAACTAATAACCAATTTATTGCTTCGTATTGTCGAGATCTCAAGAAACAGTCACTATATAATTAGCTCGATCATATAGTTGTAGCAACTGAATTTTTTCATAAATAAAGAAGATTATGGATTATGAAAGAAAAATCAAGGGATACGGATAAATGGAAGGATGATAGAAAGAGAGAACAAAAATATCAATCATATATGATTCCAATATGTATGGTCTATGAATCATCTCATAAAAAGCAGTGTTGTAAAGCATCAACACGGATATAAAATAAAGAACCTCAAGTTAATAGAAACTGAGGATATTGACTTGGAACGCATTTTTGGGGGAGCTCCATTGCAGAGTTCAGGCCTAGCCATTAATGGAGAAGCTATGGGAAGGGTAGAAACCCTGACCGCATAGGATTCTATTGAATGATAAGGAATGCTATTGACTCATTGGGTGGGATGGCGGAACGAACCAAGAACAAATTGATTTATTCTGAGAAAGTAATGGATTGACCCTACGAATAAAGCAGGAAAGAGTCAATATTCGCCCGCGAAACCTTTATTTTATTTATTTTGGATTCCAATATTTTAGACTAATTTGATAGGGGTAAAAATAAGGATTTGTTATAAGAAAAGCATTATATCTATCAATTTTCTCTTTCCATAAATAGAAATAGTATCTTGTATATACAAATTCCTATGTAAAAATGAAATAAAAAAAAATCCCATTTCTTAATGTATTATTTATTAAATACAAGTGTATCTGTAATATTATTGAATCCTTTCATTCGCGAGGAGCTGGATGAGAAGAAACTCTCATATCCGGTTCTGCAGTAGAGATGGAATTAAGAAACAACTATCAACTATAACCCGAACCAGATTTTGTAAACAACATAGTGGAAGAATGAAGGGAAGATCTTGTCGAGGGAATCATATTAGTTTTGGCAGATACGCTCTTCAGGCACTTGAGCCCGCTTGGATCACAGCTAGACAAATAGAAGCGGGGCGAAGAGCAATGACACGATATGCACATCGTGGTGGAAAAATATGGGTACGTATATTTCCCGACAAACCTGTGACACTAAGACCTGCGAAAACACGTATGGGTTCGGGGAAGGGATCCCCTGAATATTGGGTATCTGTTGTTAAACCAGGTCGAATACTTTATGAAATGGGCGGAGTATCAGACACTATAGCCAGAGCAGCTACTAAAATAGCTGCGTGCAAAATGCCTATACGAACTCAATTTGTTATTTCAGAATAGGATTATAGAACTAAACAAAAAAGAAAAAAAAGGATATTTGGGATTGGGATGAAAAAACAACCACAAGTTTATTTATTTCTGGACGGGCAATATTTCTTTTTTCCTTCATCTTTTGCATTGAAATAGCAGATTCAAATAAAAATGATATGATTCAACTCCAGACCCTTTTGAATGTAGCGGATAACAGCGGGGCTCGAAAATTGATGTGTATTCGAATCGTAGGAGCCAGTATTCACCGATATGCTCATATTGGTGACATTATTGTTGATGTAATCAAAGAAGCAGTGCCCAATATGCGTCTAGAAAAATCAGAAGTAATTAGAGCTGTAATTGTACGTACCTGTAAAGAACTCAAACTTAACAATGGCATGATAATACGATATGATGACAATGCAGCGGTTGTCATTGATCAAGAAGGAAATCCAAGAGGAACTCGAGTTTTTGGTGCGATCGCTCGGGAATTGAGACGGTTGAATTTTACAAAAATAGTTTCACTGGCTCCCAAGGTATTATAAAGAAATACTAGTGGATGAGACTATGATATAGTAGGGTATCTGAAATAGAGCAAAGCAATTAGTAGATTTTGTCTCACGCATATACTTTGAATATTTCAAAAAAAAAAAACAAACATGTTGATTATATCAAAATAAAGAGGCACCAATAATTATAGTTAGTCATGGGTAGGGACACTATTGCCCATATAATAACTTCTAGAAGAAATGCTGACATGGATAAAAAGGGAACGGTTCGAATAGCATCTACAAATATTACCGAAAACATTGTTAAAATACTTCTACGAGAAGGATTTATTGAAAACGTTCGGAAACATCAAGAAGGTAACAAATATTTCTTGGTTTCAACCCTGCAACATAGAAGGACTAAGAAAGGAGGATATAGAACTATTTTAAAACATATCAGCCGACCCGGTCTACGAATCTACTCCAACTATCAAAGAATTACAAAAATTTAAGGTGGAATGGGGATTATAATTCTTTCTACTTCTCGAGGTATAATGACAGATCGAGAAGCTCGACTAGTAAAAATGGGGGGGGAGAAATTTTGTTATATATGGTGATCCTCCTTTTCTGGTATCCTAATTTTATCTCTAACTTCCAATTTGTGAAATAGAGAGGAAAAAAAGGTTATATAACTCTTCCTCTATTAGTTGATACTTCAAGGGGGTTACCTAGAATGAAAGAACAAAAATTGATTCATGAGGGTTTAATTACTGAATCACTTCCCAACAGTATGTTCCGGGTTCGTTTAGATAATGAAGATCTAATTCTAGGTTATGTTTCAGGGAGGATCCAGCGCAGTTTTATACGGATACTTCCAGGGGATAGAGTCAAAATCGAAGTAAGTCGTTATGAGTCAACCAAGGGACGTATAATTTATAGACTTCGTAACAAAGATTCGAACGATTAGGTGTTTTTTTAAGTATTCCTTTCACATAGATACAATCCAAATTTTAAAAACAAATTACTTAGAAGTTGCCATTAGTTAGTCGATCTCAAAATCAACCTTTCTGGATGGTGAAAGCCCTGGCAACACCTCGGGAAACAAGTCTGCAAAGTCGCACATGATACTGGGAAAGCTGCTCTGTGATACTCCCTCAGAACAAAATACGAACAGGCTCGCCAACAAGGCTGAAAGCTCGCTGCCATGCCTTCCCACACCACAAGCAAAGGAATCGGCTGAGAACCGATCCCCCAACAACACAAACCGTGTCCCGTCAGGTGTCCAAGCGACCACCCTCTGGCGACCACAGTTGATGACGGCTCAGTATGCTACTAACCAGTCCATACCGAGTATCACATCAAAGCCGGTCATGTCTAGCACCCGCAGGTTTAGACAGACACGGAGGCCTCCAACCTTCAACGAACACGATCGGCAGACCCGATCTACCCTGACTGACCCGCCGATCGGGGAGTCCACTGACTGTGCCACCTCTAGCTAACTCATCTCTAATCCTAGCGATGCTACACACATGCTAGCAACATAGGAATGAGACACCCCGGAATCTATCAACACATCAACTAAAGAACTAGAAAGCTGAAAGATACCTCGGAGTACAGATGGCTCTGCTGCTGCCTGCTGGTATCGCAGTGGCGGCTGGTACAGTTGCACGGTGTCCGGTTGATCAAGCTTTAGAAGGGCAAACACAAACCCTCGCCAGGCACCTCCACCCCTGGAGAGACTCGGTCCAGCCCCTGATCCGCACCCACCATTCCTCCCATGCCAAGCACTGGACCCTCCGCCTCTACTGCCCTGTGGCATAGCTCCCCGCGCTCCTCGCATGTGATAGTCTCTACGGAAGTGTCCCAGCTGCCCGCACTGGAAGCACGGGACTGACGCACCATCAGGCAGCTGACCCTGGCCTCCCCCTGACGAAGCCTACCCAGACGGCCCAGCCGTCGGGAGAAACTGGCATGCTGGACTCGGCAACTGTGGCTAAAACTGCTGAGAGCGACGCGACTGCTGCTGGAAGTGTCACGGACGCCGTTGCTGCCCACTTCCTAATCCCCCTCTGCTCTGGGACCTCTGTGGTGCACTCGTAGAGAATGCCGGTGGAACTGCCAAGCACCTGTCATCCTGCAACTGCGCCTCCACTACTAAGATGCAGTTCAGAACTGCTGTGGCCTGGTTGCCGGATCACCAGTCTCATGACTGAATCTATTGACAGGAAGGAGGACCCTCTCCTCGACGAGAAAGGCCTCCTCTTGTGCAACCAAAACTGTCACTGGTGATGGCGCAACCCGTCTAGCTCGGACCGCCCTGACAGGTGCCACCCTGTCCGGGCGGGCGGGTCGACCCGGTCATGCCCCACCCCGACTAACAACAGAAGGTCGGCCTTGAGCTCCCGACATCTGCGCAATCACCAATGACAAACGATTGTCCACTCGTCAGAAACGGCAAAACAAACAACACAGCGCTAAAGCGAAAAAGCATAACATATCACAGAAGAGCATGCACAGATGTTTTAGACATAGAACAATCCCATCCCACGCTCAATCTCAATCGAATCTTAATCCTATCCCTGGGATCTACAGCTTAAGCTCTAATACCAAGTTGTCACGTCCCGACCCGCGAAGGCCCAACTGAGGCGGGTGATGCGAACCGAAACCTAACTAAGTGTGGAATAATTTTGCCGAGGGGTTCCCTCTAATCTATTGGTCTCCCTAAAAAATTCATAAGCACCCTTATTAAAACGATAATTCCAAACCTCAATAATAAAATAAGATAAATTCAAATCCTCGAAAGGGTTAACATTTATACATCATACTCCTTTAGGAGACTATCTAAACAAAAAAGGTACAGACAATCACCTCTCCTCAAGCACCTCCAGACGCCGCCGCACCACCAAACACCTGCCCGGCAGGGGCCACCGAAGAAGAGCTAACGTCTGCACCTGCAAAACACAGACCGGGTAAAAGTGAGCAATTAAGCCCAGTAGGGTTCTACACTACGACACACAGAAGGAAGGGTACACAACAGTGTCGCCCTCAAGCAAAACCTGGGAGAATACAAGGGTCCCATAACCCCACCGCGTGTCCCTGTGAGCAGGAAACCAACACTGCTGTCTCACGAGCAGGAAACGGACACTGCTGGCGGGAATCCAACCCGCAAAGTAGGCACACCTTCTACTCAAGAGACATGGATCACTATACACCGGCTGCACCTCAGCACCCGGCTCGAGGCTGAAACGACATCTAAATCTCGATCAACAAGAGTATTCAAGTCATCTACGCCTATCATCGATATCGACTGAATACTACCATCCGATCCTGAACCACGCTACCCACCACGGTCCTGGACCTAGATCCGAGTTACCCGAAAGCCTCAGATCGGCGATCAACCAATCGCCTACGCCCTATCCTTATGCATCTAATGCAAACAAAGCCTTGTATGATCATACACATATTATAATTCAGGCATGCAATAATATGCCAAATATAACACAGGGCCAGGCGCAACACACAGCTCGCCGATGGTGAACATGGCAAGGGTCTAGATAAAATACATATTTTATTCTACACATCCCAAGGGTGCGTGACCCTCTTGGTTCAACCACATGCCAATCACAGGGCCTAAGTAGATATAATAACATTATTATAATGCGATAACCAACAACTCAATTTATCCAATTAGAGCAAAAGATCTACTAACTCTGGAAAATCATAATTATCAATCTAACGGTCCGATTGATACAAAACTTGATATGTCCACTCAACGGCACACCCGGAATCACATATCAAAAAACTAGATCAATCGGGTAAACGAAAGTTGATCAAAACTTATAATTTCGGTAAAACTCCATATTTGATAAATTAATCAAAATCCCATTGAAAATAACTTGGATTAAATGTAAACCTTGCCAATCTCTTCCAAAGATCATAAATATCATCACAACCAAGAATCAACTTAATTAAATAATTAAAAACGACTTAATTACACTAATCAAGCTAACTATCCTGTTTCAGCATATACGTTCCATTTAATTCACCAGCAAAATCATGAAACCGGTTGGAAATGAAAGGTAACTCATGGCTCTAAAACGTTAATGTAGAACACCAACCCGTATCATGTACTCACAGCTCATAAATCACGTTATAACACCACTGTTCTAATTAAACCAGAAAATCAGAGAATAACATAATGAAATCTTGCTTAAATCCATATCAAAACAAAACCAAATCCTACCAAACTTTAATCAAGTGATAATCAAGCTACCAAGCATCATCTAGCATACTTTAATTGAAGAAGAATCAAACAAAACCACGAAGAACACTTAATCTAAGGGATTAAGGAAAAACCCTACCAAACTACGCAAATCCACGTTTGATTCTCAATCAAACCATCCAAGGAGGGTGTAGATGTGAGGACCTGTCCCTCTACCCCTGTGGCTCGTTGTAGACCGCAAGGGCAATTTGGTAAATTGTGCCTTGTTGGTTTGTTTCACACCCGCGTGTGCACACACTGACCTTGTTTGTGTTAGTACTTGATTAGAATGGTTAGGTGGAACCGGGATCGGAAGATCCCAGCTCGGGCGCGCGGAAGCTTGCTTTTGGGCATCTGACAGCCCGTGAGCGATTGATCGCTCCTAGAAGCGATCGATCGGACTTGTGAGCGAGTCGGTGGGTTTTTGACCCGTTTGGATCGATCCAGCCTGTCTCGGATCGATCCAGCCTGTCTCGGATCGATCCGACTTTGTGTGGGATCGATCCGAACTGTCTCGGATCGATCCGGACTGTCTCGGATCGATCCGGACTATCTCGGATTGATCCGACTTGGTGTGGGATCGATCCGGGCTGGCTTTTCTTTCGCGAGCGATCGATCGCTCCTTGGAGCGATCGATCGGACTCTAAGTCGGTGGCTTTTTCTCTTTGGCGACGACGACCACCGGCCGTCGCTCTCTCTTGTCAGAAGGGGAGGACTTTCCCTCCCCTCCTTCCCCTTTCCCCCGGCTTTCCCCGGGCTTTTCTTTCTCTTCCCTTCCTTCTCTTCTCTTCTCTTCTTCTTCCTTCTTTCTCTTCTTCCCGCGGTGCTCTGCTTCCTCTGTTTTCTCCCGGCAGCTCCCTTCTTCTTCGTCGTTCTCCCTCCTCCGGCCACCATTTTGGGTGTTCCAAAGCTTGTTGGATCCGTTGCAACGAGAGGAAGATCCCTGGTATGGTTTGAAGCCTTGTTGGTGACTGGTTTGCGAGGGATCAACTGAGGAATGCGCTGTTCGGTAGGTTCTTCTACCTACGAGAGTGTTTAATGGGTTTCTCTTAATCTAGCCGTTGGATCTTGTTGATCTTTGTGTTGTTGAGTTCCTCTTACTTAGTATAATTTCTGTTCTAAGTTTCATGAACTTTCGTTGAGATTTTAGTAGGATTTATGCATGATTAATCTCGGATTTTCCGGTTTCTGCTGTTCTTGAAGAACAATCGGCTTGCGGCGAGTTTTCCGGCCGGTACGTGCATGATCTTGGGTTGTGATGAACATAAGAGTTGTAGATCTTTGAATCTACTCTCAAACCCAACTGATTTCATAATTTTCCGATTTGTCTACGAATTGTTATGATTTTCGTACTGGAGGGCTGCGTTGCAGCAATTAATTTGTAAGTTAGTTTGATTAGCGGTTTTGATTAATGTTTTCCCGTTAATCCAACCGTTGGATGATTATGGATTTTGGATATGTTGATCCCGGCATATAGATCTACTGGAGAGAAAGTTGGATCTCAAATCCGACCTCGTTTGGACGTCGGATCGACGGGGTCAATTAGCCACTAGTAGAGAACTTTTGGTGTTTTTAAATATAATATTATATGTCGGATTATAATATTATATTTTTTACTGTTCATCATCGTTTTCGGGATTGCTTCCCGTTGCAGCAGTCCGCGATTGACGGTCGCGGTACCGTCGTAATGCCGGGACCCGATGCGGATCCGCTGACAGCGATTGGTAGTACCGCTGTAGCGATCCGGTTGACTTATATGATGCCTTATCATACTGTTGCATGACTATCTCCTGTTTGTGTATGTCATAGCATGCATTGTTGATTTGTGCATTAGTTGCATTGGTTAGGGCGTGGCTGATCTGTGGGTCGCCGTCCCGAGGCTGGAAGCTCGGACTTAGCCCTAGGACCGGGGTTGCGTAGTTTGGACCCGGTTCGAATTGTGGTGTCCAGTCGAATTTGATGATAGGCCTAGAGGACTGGTACACCTGTTGCTTGGTGATGATTAGAGGTCATGTCGACCTCGAGCCAGGTGTTGAGGGTGCCACTGGTGTCGGGTCTTGTTCTTTGGGGGGCTGGGAGGGTTAGTCCGGCCCAGGCAGCGTCTGTTCCTGCCAGCAGTGGCGACCAGTGTGGGCCCAGTCCGCGATGGGTGACCGCAGCTGGAACCCTGCGACACTAGGTGTATCCAGGATGGGCCCAGTCCATTGGGGTGACCATGGTTGGATATATCTAGAGACACCGGTGAAGGGTTATGGGACCCTTGCAGCACACTCGAGTCTGGCTTGAGGGCGACACTGTTGCGTTTCCCTCTTCCTTCTGTGTGACGTAGTGTAGAACCCTACTGAGCTTAGTGCTCACACCTACCCGGGCTGCGTTTTGCATGTGCAGGCATCAGTTCTTCTTCTGTGACCCCTACCGGGCAGTTGGTCGGCGGTGCAGCCGCCCCTAATGGACTTTGAGAGGTGGTGATCGTTTACTGCTTTTACCCTATGTTAGATAGTCTCCTATGGGAGTAATGTTGTATTTGAGTCTTCCCCTCTCCGAGGATATGTATATTAAATTCACTCGGGTTTGTAATCTGTGGTTCGAGGCTTATTAAATTATTGTTTTTAAATTGAGGGTGTTTTGTGATAAACTGTTAGGGAGACCAATAGGTTAGAGGGAACCCTCGCCAGCTTTGTTTTCTGCGTTTCGTTAAGTTCCGGTTCGCGTCGCGCGGCCCGGTTGGGCTTTCACGGGTCGGGGCGTGACAGTAGATCTCTTCCTCTAGCTCCTGGCAAGCCTCCCAAGCCTCTGGATCGAGCTCCACATGAGAATTTCTAAGGTAGGAGGAGAGGAGAAGAAAAACCGGGAAAACAGAGGAGTCTCGGGCTACTTATAGGCTCGAGTCCGATCGATCGGTCGGACTGGGATGGGCTAAGTTGGTTCGCGTCCTTATCTGGACACGTCAGACGCGTCGTTATCCAGACAACCGACACAAGTCCTATCGATCGCTCCCAGGGGCGACCGATCGCACACGGGCCGCCAGCTGTCCTAAAGACAAGCTTTCGCGCTCCCGAGCTTGGATATTTCGATCCACAGCCCGCCTAGGGTTCTAGCAAGCATGGAAACCAAACAAAAGGGGATGTGTGTGCACCACGCGGTTGTAAAAACTAACCGACAATACGCAACTTACCAAATTGCCCTTGCGGTCCACAATGAGCCACGGGTCCAACCTAGACGGTCGACCCAGGAGTAGAGGCATGGGTCCTCACAAGGGTGCAGCAGGTGTTGTTCACGGTTTGGGTAATAGAGCAGTTCATGGGTAGGTGGAGTATGAGGGGGGCAATAGTGGGGTTGTGGAGGAAGCGGAGGATTCCTAATCCAGATAGAGTTGGGTTTAGGTTCTGGAATCTAAGTTACACCTAGAATGGGATTTTGACTTGGAATCTGAACCTTGGTATGGCTTGATTGATTTGTAGGAGAATATCTTTGGATAATTACTTCCCACTGTTCTACTGAAGGGTAAGGAAGAGGGATCCAACTCTGGACAGCTTCGTTCCATTGTTCAGCTGTAGGGTAAGCCGTACTCCGAGTTTGACTAGGATTCCTAGTTGGAGTAGGACTTGTAATCCTAGTTCTAGTAGGATTTGGAGTCCAAGTCGTACTCTGAGTTTGACTAGGATTACTAGTTGGAGTAGGATTTGTAATCCTAATCCCAGTAGGATTCGGAGTCCAAGTCGTAATCAAATACCCGTTGGTGTTTGCAAGTTTGAGTTGGTTGTCGGGTGTAGGTAATGGCTGACAAAGAGGTGAATAGGGGGCTTAAGGTTTGGGTAATGGGTCGGTTCATGGCCAGGCGGAGTGTGAGGTGGGTAATAATGGGGTTGTGGAAGAATTGGGTTGTAGGCAGCATAGGTTGGAGGTAGAGGCTGATATGGCGGTAGACTATAGGTAGGGCTCACAGGGGTATCTCCTATCATCAATGCAGCTTCTAGAAGGCTTTGGGTAGCACAGTCGACGAAACGAAGCTACTCCTAAGATTATTCTGGTGGTAGGGAAGGGAAGAGAAGGTGGCTGGTGGAGTTGGTGGAATTAGGGTTACAGCTACTCCTAAGATTATTCTACTAATAACTCTACTTTATTCATCATAATTCGTCCATAACCTAATACAAATTATAGAGGTCTTTTTATAAAGGCCTTGACAGAGTTCTAATGAGACTAGACAACCTTCTTGCTTAAATCAGCAACTAATAAGACTTTCCTACTAAGACTCAATCATAACTCAAACTTCCTAATAACTAGAACTCATAATAGGAACTTAATAAAGCAAAGCATAAACTGAACTCAAACTAGGAAACTAACTCAATCAAGATAACTACTAACTTGGAAATCAACTAAGTAAGCAACCCAGTTAGGGAATAGGAATCCCTAAGGCCGGCTTGGCTCAACCTGCTCCAAAGGGACCTGGTTGCAGCCAGCTCCTTGGTGTGGGCCCGCCCAAGCAAGGGCGTGGGTCCCTTCTTGGAATGACGCGGTTCAACCTCGTAGCATCCCTAATTAGCCCCTTCTGCCGGTCGGAGAATATTGTAAGACTAAAACATGAACCAATCGGGCCACGAAGTTTCTCAAGAAACCATGTCCATAAGTCTGCGTTCTCCGATTAGATGATAGAAAATGCAACGGGAGTGATGTGGTTGTCGCCATCCACCACTGTGGCAATACGAATTATGCCCTTGTACCTCCCAGTAAGAAATGTGCCATCAATACTAAGCACCGACCTCAAACTAGATCTGAAAGCCCGAAGACAAGCCCTAAAGGTATGAGGACCCGTACCTCCAACCCGGTTCGATCGCGTTTGGTCGAGGGTCTGGTTTTGTGGTTTGGCTCGGTTGGCCTTGTTTCGCGATTGGTATGATCGCGAAGACCACAAGGGCAATTTGATAAATTACGCATTGACGGTCAGTTTCACACCCGCGTAGTACACACACGGCCTTGGATTGATGTATGTGTTTGATTAGAACCTTAGGGGCTCTTTCGATCGAAAGATCGGAGCTCGATCGAGAAAGATTGAGATGGACGGTTGTGATCGATTCCAGCTCTCAACCCTAGATAACCGATCGGCCCTGTAGCAAGTCGGTTCGTGAACACTGTAGCAGGTCGGCACAGGATCTTATAAATACCCCCTTACCTCCTCGTTTTCTTTCTTTTCTTTCCTCGTCTCCTGCGGCCCTTGTCACGCCCCGACCCGCGAAGGCCCAACCGGGCCGGGCGACACGAACCGGAACCTAACTAAATGTGAAATAATTTTGACGAGGGTTCCCTCTAGTTTACTGGTTTCCCTAAATATTTCATAAGCACCCTTATTTAACAAATATTCCAAACCTCAACAATAAAACAAAGATATATTCAAATCCTCAAAAGGGTTTACATTCATATACATCACACTCCCGTAGGAGGCTATCTAAACAGAAAGGGTATTGACGACGATCACCGCTCCTCAAGCACCGCCAGACGCCGCCGCAACACCAAACATTTCACGCCCCGACCCGTGAAAGCCCAACCGGACCGAGACGCGAACTGGAACCTAACAACCGCGGAAAATTTTGTCGAGGGTTTCCTCTAACCTATTGGTCTCCCTAAGCAATTCAACAAACACCCTCAGTTAACAATTCGGTAATTTACATAAACCTTAAACTGAAGATTACAAATACAAAATGGCATTCTACAAAACCTCAAAGAGGGGAAATCAGGTACAGACATTTACACGCTCACACTGGAGGCTAACTATACAAGGGGACAAGAGCTGAAAGGAAAGATCACCACTCCTCAAACTCCGTTAGGCGCCGCCGCACCGCCGACCAACTGCCCGGTAGGGGCCACCGAAGAGGAGCTAACGCCTGTACCTGCAAAACGCAACCCGGGTACGAATGAGCAACTAAGCTCAGCAGGGAAACTACACTACGACTCACAAAAGGAAGAGGGAAACGCAACAGTGTCGCCCTCTAGCAAGGTCTGGGTGTACACATGGGTCCTATAACCCCGCCAAGTGTCCCTGAATGCAGGAAACCAACACTGCAGACTCACAAGTAGGAAACAAGCACTGCCGGCAGGAAATGACACCGCTGAGAAGGCACACCCTCTACTCAAGAGTCGTAGATCACCGGACACCGGCTACACCTCAGCACCCGGTTCGAGGCTGACATGACCTCTAAAATCATCAATCAACATGTGTTCAAACTATCTAGGCCTATCATCGAAATCGACTGAACACCACCATTCAAACCTGGACCAAGCTACCCAACACCGGTCTTAGGGCTAAATCCGAGCTTCCAAGCCTCGGGATGGTGACCCACAGATCGCCCACACCCTAATCTTATGCAACCACTGCACAACCATATGCGTGCTATGAACATAAGCAGGAAAGCAAATAAGCATGCAATATATGTGACGATTAAAAATAAACAAGGTCTGGGCTCGGCACCCTACCGGCCCGAGGTGGTGAACAGTAAAACAGGCCAAGGAGCTGCTGCAGTGGTAGCCCCACCAACTGCAGCCTGCCCGCCAAAAGACAGCATGTTTCGA
Organism: Narthecium ossifragum; assembly: GCA_963920575.1. Lineage (NCBI taxonomy): Eukaryota > Viridiplantae > Streptophyta > Magnoliopsida > Dioscoreales > Nartheciaceae > Narthecium > Narthecium ossifragum. The sequence goes on along the minus strand of OY986971.1, from coordinate 12,928,553 downwards.
GAAGCAACCCCGACAAACAAGACTAACAGTACAACATGCCATCTATACATCCCGGGAGTCGTCACTCTCCCAGTTCACCACTACCCCTCATTATGGGGCTAACATGCTCAATGATATGTACCAGTTTATAAAGCGGTAAAGAAAAACCGCATACGCGAAGCCCCGAGGGCAAAAACTAGTGAAAACACTTCCCTGTCACCCAAAGGATCGATCATCTCCAAAGGGAATGATCGATCTTCCTAGTGATAGGAAGGTTCCGTCCCTGTCAAGCCCAAGGTGATCGATCCTTCCTCCGAAAGGATCGATCATCCTCGCGACAGAGGCCTCACCCATGCAAGCCAAGGCGAAGTGATCGATCATCCTCTGCAGATGATCGATCCTTCTCGGGCTAAGCATGATGCACCAAGAGTGATCGATCCTTCCTCATCAAGGATCGATCCTACTGGGTTCTCCGGCAATCGGACGGCGAGAAATACCGTCGAAAAACTCTACCAAATCCCACAAAACCTTGGAATTTGGTAGTACGAAAGACAACGAGTCCAAAACCGGTACATATGCCAAAAACCAACGAACATGTAGCAAGATTAACTCAAACCAAACACAACCAAGCTCAAAACCTCACAAAACCGGAAAACAAGTAGGTAGGATCCCTACCTAGACTAGCGTAGCTTAATCCCAGCTGCCACGCCAAAGATCGCCCTCAACCTCTTCCAAATCTAGCCAGCTCTGAGCTCAGGGATGGCAGATTTCAAAAGGATTGAAGAAGAAGGTCGCGTCCGTTTTATAGACGGACGAACCGACTTATGAATGATCGATCCTTCATGACGATGCAAGACTTTCTGGCACCAAATGATCGATCCTTCCAGTGAGTGGAAGGATGATCGATCATCACTACATGATCGATCCTTCTAGCAATGAATGATCGATCATCTAGGTGCAGAAAGCAAGACTTGTGCAAGAATACAAGCCCAAGCCCGGATCTTTCGATCCCGGGTCCACCTAAATGTTCTAAACAGACAATACCACAAACACGGTCCATGTGTGCACACGCGGGTGTGAAACAAACCGACAATGCATAATTTACCAAATTGCCTTTTATGTCAAAGAAACAATACAATCCACCGGATCGCACGCTTGACGTGAAACAAGCAAATGAACCACGAACCCAACCCAACCGGTCGACCCAGGAGTAGAGGGGTAGGTCCTCACAAAACACTTACCCGGTAGGGGCCACCGAAGAAGTGCTACCGTCTGCACCTACAAAACGCAGCCCAGGTAAGAGTGAGCACTAAGCTCAGTAGGGTTCTACAGTACGACACACAGAAAGGAGGGAACACAGCAGTGTCGCCCTCAAGCTAGGCCTAGGTGTGCTACGAGGTCCCAAAACCCCACCAGTGTCTCTAGGTATCCAACCATAGTCAGCCTAATGAACTGGGTCCATCCCGGAAACACCTAGTACAGCAGGAAGAAGACACTGCTGGGCAGGATAAGTCTCTGCCGGGCAGGCACACCCTCTCCCGAGGATGAAACGACAACATCGGCTGCACCCTCAGCACCTGGCTCGAGGCCGACACGACCTCTAAACCTCAATCAACATCTATTCAAGTCATCTAAGCCTATCATCGATATCGACTGAATATGACAATCCAACCTGGACCAAGCTACCCGTCACGTTCCTAGAGCTAAATCCGAGCTACTTGAAAGCCTTGGATCGGCGATCAACCCATTGCCCGCGCCCTATCCTTATGCATCTAATGCACAATCAAAATGCATGCTATGACCACGCGCAGGTAAGAGATAAGCATGCAATAATATGATAAAATAACAAACACGTCCAACTGGATTTCTGCAGCGATACCAACGACCGCTGCCAGTCAATCCGCAACGGGTCCCGGCATTATGACGGCACTGCGACCGTCAAACGCGAACACCTGCAATGGGAAGCAACCCCAAAAACACAGACGAGCATATAATATTATTTAAACATCAAGATCCCCTAATTAGAGGCTAAGCGACCTCGTCGATCCGACTTAGACAAACCGCAGGAAAACATACTGGGATCGATATATTCAAAACCGGGAAAGATCCAACGGCTCGATTATCGGGAAAACACTAATCAAAACCATTAACTTCACTAATTACCTCTAATTGCTGCAACGCAGCCCATCCGTAGGAAATTCGTAATAATTCATAAGAATATAAGAAAATTATGATATTGGTTGAACTTGAGAGTACACCCAAGGATCTACAACTCTTATGTTCATTATAAATCAAGATCATGCATGTACAGACCGGACAACACGCCATAAGCCGGTTGTTCTTCAAGAACAGCAAAACCGGAAACTCCGAGTTTAAACATGCTAAAATCTTACTAAAATCTCAATCAAATCATATGAAACTCAAATCAATAATCAAGTTAACCTAGATACACATAACAACACCAAGAACACCCAAATCCACCGACTAGACTAAGAGAAAACCCATATTAAACCCACGTAGGAAGAAACCTACCGACTAAACAACCTCGGCTGAATCCCTGCTAATCGAGCACCAAACCGGCTTCAAACCAAGCCACAGATCTTCTTCACGCTGTCACAAATCCAACTAGCCCTCAAGCACTCAAAAGGATGGCCGGAGGAGGGAGAACGGAAGGGAAGAAAGGAGAAGAAAAACCGAAAAAACAGAGGTCTTAGGCTACTTATAGGCTCGAGTTCGATCGATCGGTCCTAGGACCGATCGGTCGGATTGGGCCAGGTTAAATCGGTTCGCGTCCTTATCCGGAAACGTCAACTACGTCGTTATCCAGACAACCGACACAGGTCCGATCGATCGCTCCCAGGAGCGACCGATCACACACGGGCCGTCGGTTGTCCTAAAAATAAGCTTTTACACGCCCGAGCTTGGATCTTTCGATCCAAAGCCCGCCTAGTGTTCTAGAAAACACATAAATCAAACATAGGGATATGTGTGCACACGAGGGTGTGAAACAAATCGATAAGACACAATTAACCAAATTGCCCTTGCGGTCCACAACGAGCCACGGGCACGACCCATACGGTCAATCAAGGAGTAGAGGGACAGGTCCTAACATCCTAATACCCTTAAAGGAAATCTCGTCCTGAGATTCGATAAATATAGGGCACGGAAAGAACAAAATAGCTACACTAGAAGATAGGACAAGAGGTACCTCGAGAAGGAAACAAATGTGGATACTCCTGCCGCATGCGCGCCTCGCGCTCCCATGTCATCTCCTCGACGCCTCTGTGCCTCCACAGTACCTTGACTAAGGGAATAGTCTTACCCTATAAGACCTGATCCCTCCGGTCAAGTACCGGAACTGGTTGCTCAACAAACGTCGCGTCAGCCTCAAGCTTGATGTCATCCACTCTGATGACATGAGACGGTCCGGGAAATACTTCCTTAGCATCGACACGTGGAAAGTCGGGTGCACAGCTGACATGTGCTGAGGAAGATCCAGGCGGTAAGCTACCTCGCCAATCCTCTCTAGTATCTTGAACGGTCCGACAAACCTCAGTGCCAACTTACCACCTCTGCCAAACCTGACTGACCCTCTGTACACTCTGTCACAGACTGCAAACTCTAGCGGTCGTCGCCTCTGATATGCATAACTATTCTGCCAGCTTTGAACCGTCAGAAGTCTCTGCCTGATCTGCACTAGCCTCTCTGACGATCGCCTGATGATGTCTGGACCGGTGAGTGGTGCCTCTCCAACCTCTATCCATCACATTGGGGAACGACACGGCCTACTGTACAATGCCTCGAAAGGTGCTACTCCAAGACTGGACTGGTAGCTGTTGTTGTAGGCGAACTCCACCAAGGGAACGCGCTCCTCCCAGCTGCCTCCGGCATCGAGGAGACATGCTCTCAGCATGTCCTCTAAGATCTGGATCGTCTGCTCTGACTGCCCGTCTGTCTGTGGATGAAATGTCGTGCTGAAGGTTAGGAGTGTGCCAACTGCCTCCTGAAAGCCTCGCCAGAACCTGCTGGTGAACCTGGGGTCACGATCTGACACTATGGGCACTGGAACTCTGTGTAGTCTGACCACCTCTTTGACGTACAAACTGCCCAACCTGTCTGTCGAGTCTGTCGTCCACATAGGTAGGAAGTGCGCCGATTTGGTCAATCGATCAACAATGACCCAAATCACGTCATTCCCCCTAGGAGATCTCAGTAGCCCGGTTACGAATTCCATCGTGATGTGCTCCCACTTTCAATCAGCCAGTGTAAGGGGCTGAAGTGACCCTGGAGTTCGCTGGTGCTCTGCCTTGACCTTTTGACAGGTAAGGCAGTGCGATACGAACTCCATCACTACCCTCTTCATCCCGCACCACCAGAACTGTCACCGCAGGTCCTGGTACATCTTGGTGCCCCCGGGATGAACTGCAAAACGAGAGCGATGGAACTCTCGTAGGACATTGTCTCGTAGAACTGGATCTGCCGCAACCGCTACTCTGCCTCTGAATCGTAGCCCTCCATCTGATGATACTATCCAGTCCCCATCTGCACCCTCCGTGCCTGCCGATGTACGCAACTCCTCGAGCTCTGTATCACTGCGTTGCGCCTCTATCACTCTGGCTAGAACTGCTGGCATACTCTGCACTGTGTAGAGGAAGCTGTTAGATCCCTGATCCTCAAACTCGACCCCCAACTGGCCCACTGTCTCCAATGCCTACCACTACCGCGCTGATAACCCTGTCACTGCTGCTCTGGTGTCTCTCACCTGTCTGCTCAGCGCGCCTACTACGACGTTTACCTTACCTGGGTTGTAATGCAACTCGAAGTCGTAGTCCTCCAGTAGCTCCATCCAGCGTCGCTGCCTCAGGTTGAGGTCACGTTGGGTGAAGACGTGCCTCAAACTCTTATTGTCCGAGAAGACAGAGAACTTCTCGCCATAGAGGTAATGCCGCTAGGTCTTCAGGGCAAAGACCACTGCTGCTAGCTGTAAGTCATGGGTCGGGTAGTTCCTCTCATGGTTCTTCAGCTGACGAGAACCATAGGCAACTACGTGTCCCTCTTGCATGAGGATACACCCCAAACCCTCACCGTTGGCGTCGCAGTAGACATTGTAACCTACGCCTCGCTCGGAGACGATCAGCACCGGCACACTGGTCAACCTCATCCTCAGCTCCACAAAGGGTCGCTCACTAGCATCATCCCACACGAACGGGACGGCCTTCTATGTCAGTCTGGTCATCGGTCCGACAACTCTGTTGACGTCCCACACGAATCGTCTGTAGTATCCCGCCAGGCCTAGAAAACTGTGGACCTTGAACACTATCCTCGGTCTCTGCCACTGTACCACTACCTCGACTTTGACCGGGTCAACTGAGATCCCTGCCGCCGACACCACATGTCCAAGGAACCCCACCTATGCAAGCCAGAACTCACACTTGTAAGCCTTGGCATATAACCGATGCTCCCGAAGTAACTGCAACACTGTCGCTAAGTATCAACCGTGCTCATCCTCTGATCAAGAATAGATCAGAATGTCGTCGACGAACACCACCACGAACTGGTCTAGAAACGGTCGGAAGATCCTCTGCATCAGATCTGTGAGGACCCGGTCCTCAGACCTGGCTAGACCGTGTGCATCCAGGGCCGTTCCACACTCGCGTTGTGCACACACGGCCTTGAGATGTTGTCCTTGTTTGATTAAAACCCTTAGGTGTGACCAGGATCGAAAGATCGGGGTTTGGGGCACGTTGTTTCCTCGTTTTCCACTTTCCAGGATGAGAGGATCGATCTTCTCGGTATAGAAGATCGATCTCCCTGTGCCTGGAAAGTCTTTGCCTTGTCACGAAGAAGATCTATCTTCATGGGGGTGAAGATCGATCTCTCTAGTCGTGACTGGTTCTATAAGTAGAACTCACCGACTTCGTTTTGCTTTCTTTGGAAATCTTGGAAAAAGGTCGAATCCGGCGGCTTGGGGAGGATCGTTTGGACGATCCAAAGCTTGTTGAGCTGGATTTGGAGGCTTCCATCGGTTCTAGGTAGGGATCTCTACCCAGATCTTAAGATTTGGTAACTTAGGTTTGCTTTGTCTCTCTTTAGCTTAGATCTTTGTATGTAGCTATTGGTTTTCCGATATTTTAGTGTTTTCGGACTCCCCTAGCTCCATACTATCAGATCCCTGAGTTTTATGAAGTTTGGTATTGTATTTCGAGCGTTTTCCGGTGTTTTCTCCGGTGGGTTTCTGACGGTGCTCAAGAAGGATCGATCTTCTTGTGAAGAAGATCGATCACTCTTGTGATCTCACGCCCAGCCCGAGAAGGATCGATCTTCACGACCATGGAGATCGATCACTTTCGTGTTGAGGTGGTGCGGTGCTGGCCCGAGGAGGATCGATCTTCGTTGGAGATGAAGATCGATCTCTCCCTTAGTAGTGGACCTGTACAAGAAAGATCGATCTCCACTGGGTGTGAAGATCGATCATTTCCTTGGCAGAGGGCACGTATGGAGAAGATCGATCTTCATGGGCATGAAGATCGATCTCCTTTGTGCAGTAAGCTGATTTTGGCTTGGTTTTCAACGGTTTGATTCCAAATCAACTCGGTTTTCTTTGTTGTCTTTTCTATTGTTAGAATTAGGATATTATCGTGTTTTAATCGTGATTTCACACTTTGCCTTGAGTTTTTACGATGATTTGTATTTTCGATTGTTTTGTCGAGTTTTATGGATTTTATTCAGTTTTTCGAGAAGCATGTGTTAACTATAGTTGCATTTATTTAGTATGCTTTATTTAGTTGTAACTTGTGGTAGTTAGATCTTTACTGCTTTGTGGTTAACCGGGAGAGTGACGGCTCCCGGGAATGTGTAGAATAATTGTGCCTCATATTGTTAATATGCCATATAGTGACACTTAGGTTAGATGTTTGTATAGGTGCATGCATTTGATTGCATTAGATGCATTCTAGGTTAGGGCGTGGACGATGAGTTGATCGTTGATCCAAGGCTCTCGGATAGCTCAAGTCTAGCTCTAGGATTGCGGTTGGGTAGCCTAGTCTAGGGCGAGATTGTTGTACAACTGGTTGTCAGATTGTGGTTCTTGAGGTTTAGAGGTCGTACCGTCCTCCTTTGCCAATCTTGAGTGTAGGTGTGCTTTACTTTTCTGTTGTTGACTTTTGGGGAGCGCTAACCAGCGTGATCCTCGGTGTGGTCAACGTTTGGGGAGAGCCTAGAGCCGGCGTGATCCCCGGCGTGGTCAGCGATTGTAGAGCGTCCAGAACAGGCGTGATCCCCGTCGCGTTTTCATGCTTGTTGTAGTCTGATGAGTGCATGAAAGTGCACTCTGAACAGCCTTATAACCATCTCAATTGCTAGATTATTATCCCTAATCAACATTTTTATTACTATTTTTATATCTATATGTTGCTTCACATAGTTGTGTGGAAAATGTAGGAAAAAGGAGCAAAGAAGCTGAAAAGATTACATGGATCAACTTGAAAGATTAAACTGTACCTACTCATGAAGAACCAGACGATGTGCCATACACCGATAGAAAGATCTTGAAGTCTAGTTTCGGGGGAATTTTACGGTTCGGGATTTGGAGCTGCATAGAGGAAGTTATAGTGTTTTCCGTACCAGTGCGCAGGGCAGAATAGCAGAAGAAAGATGCAGGAAATAAAAGATCGATCTTCCTTAAATAAAAGATCGATCTCTTATGTATGCAGAGATGAAAAGTCCCACGATCGACCATCGCATCGACCGTGGCATCGACCGTGACATCGACCGTCAGCTTCTGTCAACAAAAATACTTCGCAGGGTCGATACGAAGATCGACCGTGAGCGAAAACAAGAAAGTTGGAATAAAAGATCGATCTTCTTTACTAAGTAGATCGATCCTTGTGGGCGTCGTCAACAATAGATGAAAGAGATCGATCTCTTCCTTGCAAGAGATCGATCTGAACCTCGGCAGTTTGGATGGAGCTGAGTCTACGGAGAAAGAAGATCGATCTCTATCTTAAAGAGATCGATCTTAGTTGGGGAGAACCAGGTTACGAAAATTGGGAAAAAAAAGAAGATTGATCTTTATCCTAAAGAAGATCGATCTCTTTTACGGACGACCTGAAAATGAACGGACCAGATTTAATCCAAAGGTTGAAGCACAATTAGGGTTTCTTACCCCTGTTTAAGGAGGTTGTCTAACACTTATTGAGGGGACTTTTTGGCAGCGTTTGGAGGAGGAGAAGGGTTCCAGGCTTGGTTTTCTTTTCTTCTTTATTTCTTCATTAGTTCTGATGCCCTCATGATGAACATGAGTGGCTAGTTCTTCTCTAAGGTACCGATGTAGCCTAACTGAATCATTCTATGTTATTGGATCATGATTATTTAATCAGTTTATTTTTCTTGTTTCTTTCATTATTATATCTGAGATCTTAAATACCTTTATCTAGCCAATAGAAGTATTATAAATTATTTTATGTGAGATTGGGCGAGGGTTCATTCCCTAATCTTACAGGATCTATGAATGAATGAGATTTAGTCGAAGCCGGGTTCAAGCTAAGATACTTCTTGGTTCTTAATTGTTCTTCAGAACGTAATGGATTCTTGGTTAACACTTAGTTATGGGTTCATTAGCTAGGGTTAATTGGGGGTACTTGGTGAAGACCGCGATCGAACGGATCATCATATCGGAAGAACGAACCCTTGAAATTAAACTGAGATCTTGATTGATTCAATGCATAGAATGAGGATGTTATGGTGAAATCGGAACCTTAGTATTCATCCATCATATTTCCATCGTTTTCTCATTTCGTTATTAGATCATCTATTTTCGAGACTTCATATTTCTATTTTCCCTTCCTTATTTTCTTTCTTTTCTGTTCTTTAGCGTCTTACTCTAATAATCTTTACAAATCTCTGTGGGTACGATACTCGTCTTGCTACTATACTGATTGCACCGATTCGTATACTTGCGATATATAAAATTTATTCATCATAGTCGCGCCTTAGGCTTGGCAAGGAGACAGTTCAGTTGCAGTTTCCTCTTTCCTTGAGTGTGACGTAGAGTTAAACCCTACTAGACTTTATGCTCACCCTACCCGAGCTACGTTTGCAGGTGCAGACGCCAGTGTCTCTGTAGCTCCCAGTAGATCAGCTTTTGGCGTTGCGTCGACTTCGGGAGGGAGTTAAGGTGACTGAGGATTGGATCGTACAGTTTGACAGTTTTGTATACAGTATCCCTCATGGATCAGTTTATATGTATAATTTCTATCTTTGAGTCATTCTGATATAAATCTGTACAACTATGATGTTAATTGAATCATATGTTTTAGATTTCAATTATGCTTTCAAAAGTCAAATGTTTAAATTATTTGTGATAATTGTTGTATCGTGTCTGATTGGAAGTGAACAGGTGTAGGTCCCCTCCCTTACGTCCCGGTCTGGATGGGTTTCCAGGGCCGGGGCGTGACAAGATCCATGAATGTTGCTGGTGCATTCGTCAGCCCAAACGGCATCACCACGAACTCTTACAGACTGTACCGAGTTCGGAAAGCCGTCTTCGGGATATCGCACTCCCGAACCCTCAATTGGTGGTAGCCCGTGCGGAGGTCGATCTTCGAGAAGACTGAAGATCCTCGCAACTGGTCGAATAAGGCGTCAATCCATGGCATCGGATACCTGTTCTTCATTATCACCCTGTTGAGCTGCCTATAGTCTATGCAAAGTCGAAGGGTACCATCCTTCTTTACGAACAACACTGGCGCCCCCTAGGGAGACATGCTGGGACGGATGAAGCCTCTGCTGGTCAGCTCATCCAATTGAGTCCTCAACTCGCTCTGCTCTACTGGTGCCATCCTGAAAGTTGGGAGAGAGATCGGTGCGATACCTGGTACTAGGTTGATCTCAAAATCGACCTCTCTGAACGGTGCAAGCCCCGGCAACACCTCAGGAAACACGTCTGCAAAGTCACAAACGATTGTGGGAAAACTGCTCTGCTGCACTCCCTCATAACCAAATAGGGATAGGCTGTCCAGCAAGGTTGAAAGCTCACCGCCACGTCTTCTCACACCGCAAGCAAAGGAATCAGCTGAAAACCGTTCCCCTAACAACACAAACCGTGTCCCGTCGGGTGTCCAAGCGACCACCCTCCGGCAACCACAGTCGATGACGGCTCGGTATGCTGCTAACCAGTCCATACCGAGTATAACATCAAAGTCGATCATGTCTAACACCCGCAGGTCTAGACAGACACAGAGGTCTCCAACCTCCAACGAACACGATCGGCAGACCAGGTTTACCTTGACTGACCCGCCGATTGGGGACTCCACTGACTGTGCCACCTCTAGCCAACTCATCTCTAATCATAGCGATGCCACACACATGCTAGAAATATAGAAATAAGACGTCCCAAAATCTATCAACACATCTACTAAAGTACTAGAAAGCTGAACGATACCTCGGAGTAAAGATGGAATTGTTGCGGCCTGTTGGTACTACGGTGGCGGCTGGTACAGCTGCACAGTGTCCGGCTGATCACACTCTGGAAGGGAAAACACACGCCCTCGCCGGCCGCCTCCACCCCTGGAGCGACTCAGTCCAGCCCCCGATCCGCGCCCACCACTGCTCCCTTGCCAAGCACTGGACCCTCCGCTTCTACTGCTCTGGGGCATAGCGTCTCGCGCTCCTCGCAGCTGACACTCTCTACGTAAGTATCCCAGCTGCCCGCAATGGAAGCACATGACCGACGTGCCATCAGACCGCTGACCTTGGCCTCCCCCTGACGGAGCCTGCCGAGACGGCCCGGGCGTTAGGAGAAACTAGCCCGCTACACTCAGCAACTGCGGCTGAAACTACTGTGGGCGCTGCGACTGCTGCTGGAAGGGTCGCGGGCGCCGTTGCTGTCCTCTACTGAATCCCCCTCTGCCCTGGGGTCTCTGCGGTGTGCTGGTATAGAATGCCCGTGGAACTGCCCGGCACCTCTCGTCCTGCAACTGCGCCTCCACTACTAAGGTGTAGTTTAGAACTGATGCGTACGTCTGTCGTCTGATCTCTAGCCGGAGTCCCCACTCGAACTGCCGTGCCCTGGCTATCAGATCTCCTGCCACTGCTCCCGCAAAACGAACCAGATGGGTGAACCGGGTGGCATACTGTTGAACGGAGCGAGTACCCTGCAGAAGGGACTGGTACTCGCAGGACAGGGCATCACGGGTACTCTTCGGGAAGTACGCCTCCAAGAACAACGCCCTAAACTCCTCCCACAGCTGCTCCCCTCCGTCACCGGTGTGCTGGACGGTGCAAAACCAGTCAAGGGCGTCTCCATCGAACCGAAACACCGCAAGGGTGACCCGGATCCGGTCATCCTCGACCAAGAGAGCGTCCAGGACGCGCGTGACTCCCCTGAGCCAGCCGTGTGCTGTAGTTGGATCTCCAGTCTCACCACTGAACCTAGGCGGGTTCAGCCTCTAGAAATCCATCATGACCGCCGCAGCGGCCTGCCCATCGACAGGACCGAGGACCCTCTCCTCGGCGAGAAAGGCCACCTCCCGTACGACCGAAACAGTCACTGGTGATGGCATAGCCCGCCTAGCTAGGACCTCCCTAACAGGTGCCACCCCGTCTGGTCGGGCGAGTAGACCAGGTCATGCCCCACCCCGACCAACAACCGAAGGCTGGCCTCGAGTTCCCGGCATTTGCGCAATCACCAACGACAAACGAGCATCCACTCGTCAGAAACGGCAAAACAAACAACACAGCAAAAAAGCGAAAAGCATAACACATCACAGAAGTGCATGCACCTGATGATCTTGACATAGAACTATCCCATCCTACGCTCAATCTCAACCGAATTCTGATCCTATCTCTTGGATCTACAGCCTATGCTCAGATATCAAGTTGTCATGCCCCGCCCCGCGAACCCCCAATCGGGTCGGGCGTCTCGAACCGGAACCTAACTAAATGTGGAATAATTTTGGCGAGGTTTCCCTCTAGCTTACTGGTTTCCCTAAACATTTCATAAGCACCCTTATTTAACAAAAATTCCAAACCTCAAAAATAAAACAAAGATATATTCAAATCCTCAAAAGGGTTTACATTTATATATATCACACTCCCATTGGAGGCTATCTAAACAGAAAGGGTATAGATGACGATCACCGCTCCTCAAGCACCGCCAGACGCCGCCGCGCCACCAAACACCTGTCCGGTAGAGGCCACCGAACAAGAGCTAACGCCTGCACCTGCAAAACACAGCCCGAGTAGGAGTGAGCACTAAGCTTAGTAGAGTTCTACAGTACGACACACAGAAAGGAGGGAACACAAAAGTGTCGCCCCCAAGCTAGGCCTAGGTGTGCTACGGGGTCCCATAACCCCACCAGTGTCTCTAGGTATCCAACCATGGTCACCCTAACGAACTGGGCCCATCCCGGAAACACCTAGTACAGCAGGAAGAAGACACTGCAGGGCAGGACAAGTCTCTGCCGGGCAGGCACACCCTCTGCCCAAGGATGAAACGACGACACCGGTTGCACCCTCAGCACCTGGCTCGAGGCCGACAAGACCTCTAAACCTCAATCAACATGTATTCAAGTCATCTGAGCCTATCATTGATATCGACTGAATATGACAATCCAACCTGGACCAAGCTACCCGCCACGGTCCTAGAGTTAAATCCGAGCTACCCGAAAGCCTCGGATCGGCGATCAACCCATCGCCCACTCCCTATCCTTATGCATCTAATGCACAATCAAATTCATGCTATGATCACGCGCAGCTAAGACGTAAGCATGCAACAATATGATAAAATAGCAAACATGTCCAACTGGATTGCTGCAGCGATACCAACAACCGCTGCCAGCTAATTCGCAACGAGTCCCGGCATTACGACGGCACTGCGACCGTCAACCACGAACCCCTGCAACGGGAAGCAGGCCCGAAAACACAGACGAACATATAATATTATTTAAACATCAAGATCCCCTAATTAGAGGCTAAGCGACCTCGTCGATCCGATGTCCGAACAACGTCGGATTCGAGATCCAACTTAGAAAAAATGCAGGTAAATATACTGGGATCGACATATCCAAAACTGGGAAACATCCAATGGCTCGATTACCAGGAAAACGCTAATCAAAAACCATTAACTTCACTAATTACCTCTAATTGCTGCAACGCAGCCCATCCGTAGGAAATTTGTAGTAATTCATAAGAAACTCAGACAATTATGAACAGGGTTGGACCTGAGAGTAGACCCAAAGATCTACAACTTTCATGTTCATCATAAATCATGAACATGCATGTACAGACCGGACAACACGCCGTAAGCCGGCTGTTCTTCAAGAACAACAAAACCAGAAACTCCGAGTTTAAACATGCTAAAATCTTACTAAAATCTCAATCAAATCATATGAAACTAAAATCAGTAATCAAGTTAACCTAGATACACATAACATCACCAAAAACACCCAGATCCACCGGCTAGACTAAGAGAAAACCCATATTAAACCCACGTAGGAAGAAAACTACCGAACTAAGCAACCTCGGCTGAATCCCCGCTAATCGAGCACTAAACCAGCTTCAAACCAAGCCACGAATCTTCTTCACACTACCACGAATCCAACGAGCCCTCAAGCACTCAAAAAGATGGCCGGAGGAGGGAGAACGAAAAGAAAGGAGAAGAAAAACCAGAAAAACAGAGAAGGTCTCGGGCTACTTATAGGCTCGAGTCCGATCGATCAGTCCGAGGACCAAGGACCAATCGGTCGAACTGGGCCGGGTTAAGTCGGTTCGCGTCCTTATCTAGACAACCGAAACAGGTCCGATCGATCGCATCCAGGAGCGACTGATCACACACGGGCCCGCCAGCTATCCTAAAAGCAAGCTTTTGCGCGCCCGAGCTTGGATCTTTCAATCCAAAACCCGCCTAGGGTTCTAGCAAGCACATAAATCAAACATAGGGCTATGTGTGCACACGAGGGTGTGAAACAAACTGACAAGACACAATTTATCAAATTGCCCTTGCTGTCCACAACAAGCTGATAAGACGTAAAAAGTGCACAAATCTCCCTTTTAACGAGATCTTCTTAGTCTCCGAGCAATGCTATTTTGATTGTCTTTTCTCCATTTCAGGTTTAAGGACCCTCAGCGAAGATTAGATCAAGTTTGGTGCTAAAACGAACAAATAGAGAACCTGCTAAGGAGCAAAGGAGCAAAGATGGGTCATCTTTGACATCAAAACTGTACCTGCTTAGAACAAATCAGATGATATGCTACACATGGTTGGAAAGTTCTGGAAGTCTAGTTTCCGAGAGCTTTTACAGTGCGTGATTTGAAGTTTCCTAGAAGAAGTTATGTTATTTTTAGTACAGAGGTGTAGAGAAAGAAGCTTCGGAAGAAGGCGATCGATTGGATGATGCAATCCAGATCGATCTGATTTTTGTGTCAGCCGACTGGCCACTACTTTTAGTATGACAGAGAGTTGACAGAGATCACTTTTCATCCAGATCGATCAGAGACAAACCAGATCGATCCGAACCTGGACATTTCAGTCATCCGTGAGAAGAAGATCGATCTGAGCCCAAACACATAATGTCAGAACTATTATGACCGCCTCTTAATCCGTTATTCATCTTAATTCAAGATTAGGGATTTCATAAATGCCAGTACCACTATCGCGCCCTGACCCGCGAAAGCCCAACCCTTGCAGTCTTTTTTCGCGTTTTGTAGGTTCCGATTCGTGTCACCCGCTATCGCGCCCCGACCCGTGAAAGCCCAACCGGGCCGGGCGACGCGAACCGGAACCTGCAAAACACGGAAAAAGACGGCGAGGGTTCCCTCTAACCTATTAGGCTCCCTAACAATTCACCAAAAACACCCAAAATGATGGCCAGAGGAGGGAGAACGGGAGAGAAGAAGCTCGCCGGTGGAGAAGGAGAGAAAACAGAGCTTTCGGGTGAGGAGAAAGAAGAAGAAGAAGAAGAAAGAAGGAAGGGAAGGAGAAAAGGAGGAAAGGGGGAGGGGACAGCCGAAAAAGAGGGGAGAAAGGCGAAGGAGGGAAGGGAAAGTCCTCTCCTTCTGACAAGAGAGAGTGACGGCCAGCGGCGGCCGTCCTCACGATGCAAAAAAGCCACCGACGCGATTCCGATCGATCGCTCCAAGGAGCGATCGATCGCTCACGCCCCGGATCGATCCCAACACTAAGTCGGATCGATCCAACACCAAGTCGGATCGATCCGAGCGGGTCAAAACCCACCGACTCGCTCACGAGTCCGATCGATCGTTCCAAGGAGCGATCGATCGCTCAAGGGTCGTCAGCTACCAAAAAGGCAAGCTTCCGCGCGCCCGAGCTGGGATCTTCCGATCCCGAATCCACCTAGCCATTCTAAACAAGTACTAACACAAACAAGGCCAGTGTGTGCACACGCGGGTGTGAAACAAACCAACAAGGCGTAATTTACCAAATTGCCCTTGCGGTCTACAACGAGCCACTGTGTAGAGGGACAGGTCCTCACATCCTAATACCCTTAAAGGAAATCTCGTCCCGAGATTCGATAAGGGTAGGCCTCGGAACAACAAAACAGCTACGCTAGAAGACATGACAAGAGGTACCTCGAGAAGAAAACAGCTGCGAAAACTCCTGCCGCATGCTCGCCTCGCGCTCCCAGGTCATCTCCTCGGTGCCTCTGTGCCTCCATAGTACCTTGGCCAAGGGAGTCGTCTTGCCCCGCAAGACCTGATCCCTTCGGTCAAGTACCCGAACCGGTTGCTCAACAAAGCTCGCGTCTGCCTCAAGCTCAATGTCATCCACCCTGATGACATGAGACGGGTCTGGGTGATACTTCCTCAGCATCGACACATGGAAAGTTGGGTGCACGGCAAACATGTGTTGAGGAAGATTCAGGCGGTAAGCTACCTCGCCGACGCTCTCTAGGATCTTGAACAGCCCGACGAACCTCGGCGCCAACTTACCACCTCTGCCAAACCTGACGGACCCTCTATACGGCGATGCTCGCAAGAACACTCGGTCGCCGACTACAAACTCCAACGATCGTCGTCTCTGATCTGCATAACTCTTCTGCTGGCTCTGAGCCGTCAGAAGCCTCTGCCAGATCTGCACTAACCTCTCTGACGACCGCCTGACGATGTCTGGACCGATGAGTGAAACCTCTCCAACCTCTGTCCAGCACACTGGGGAATGACACGACCTACCATACAACGTCTAGAAAGGTGCTACTCCAAGACTGGACTGGTAGCTGTTGTTGTAGGCGAACTCCACCAAGGGAACGTGCTCCTCCCAGCTGCCTCCTGCGTCAAGGACACATGCTCTCAGCATGTCCTCCAAGATCTGGATCGTCCGCTCTGACTGCCTGTCTGTCTGCGGATGAAAAGCCGTACTGAAAGTCAGGAGTGTGCCAACTGCCTCCTGAAAGTATCGCCAGAACCTGCCACTATCGCGCTGACAACCCTGCAACTGCTGCTCTGGTGTCTCTCACATGTCTGCTCAGAGCGTCTGGTACGACGTTTGCCTTACCAGGATGGTAATGCAACGCAAAGTCATAGTCCTCCAGTAGCTCCATCTAGCGTCGCTGTAGATACTGTAACCAACACCTCGCTCGGGGACGATCAGCACCGGTGCACTGGTCAACTTGGTCCTCAGCTCTACGAAGGCTCGCTCACTAGCATCATCCCACACGAACGGGACGGCCTTCTGTGTCAGTCTGGTCAACGGTCCGGCAACTCTGGAGAAGTCCCGGACGAACCGCCTGTAGTAACCCGCCAGGCCTAAGAAACTACGGACCTCGAACACTGTCCTCGGTCTCTGCCATTGTACCACTGCCTCGACCTTGGCCGGGTCAACTGAGATCCCTGCTGCCGACACCACGTGTCCAAGGAATCCCACCTGTGCAAGCTAGAACTCGCACTTGGAAGCCTTGGCATAAAGCCGATTCTCCCGAAGTAGCAGCAACACTGTCGCCAAGTGTCGCTCGTGCTCCGCCTCTGACCGGAAGTAGATAAGGATGTCGTCGATGAACACCACCACGAACTCGTCTAGGAAAGGCCAGAAGATCCTCTGCATGATATCCATGAACGCTGCTGGTGCGTTCGTCTAGCTGGGTCCTCAACTCACTTTGCTCTGCTGGTGCCATCCTGAAAGCTGGGAGAGAGATCGGTGCGGTACATGGTACTAGGTCGATCTCAAAATCGACCTCTTTAGGCGGTGGAAGCCCTAGTAACACCTCGGGAAACACGTCGGTGTAGTCGCACACGATCCTGGGGAAACTGCTCTGCTGCACTCCCTCTGACCCAAACAGGGGCAGGCTGGCTAGCAAGGCTGAAAGCTCGCTGCCACACCTCCCCACACCACAAGCAAAGGAATCGGTTGAAAACCGATCCCCCAACAACACAAACTGTGTCCCATAGCGACCACCCTCCGGCGACCACAGTCGATGATAGCTCAGTATGCTGCTAACCAGTCCATACCGAGTATCACATCGAAGCATGTCATGTCTAGCACCCGCAGGTCTAGACAGACACGGAGGCCTCCAACCTCCAAAGAACAAGATCGGCAGACCCGGTCTACCCTGACTGTGCCGTCGATCGGTGAGTCTACAGACTGTGCCACCTCTAGCCAACTCGTCTCTAATCCTAGCGATGCCACACACATGCTAGCAATGTAGGAAAGAGACGCCCTAGAATCTATTAGCATATCTACTAAGGACTAGAAAGCTGAAAGATACCTCTCAGGATGGATGGCTCTGCTGCTGCTTGCTGATACTGCTACGGCTGCTGGTACTGCTGTACGATGTCCTGCTGCTCATGCACTGGGAGAGTAACAACACGACCTCACTGGCTGCCTCCACCCCTGGAGCAACTCGGTCCAGCCGTTGACCTGCGCCCACCACTACTCCCCTGCCAAGCACTGGGCCCTCCGCCTCTACTGCCCTGCGGCACAGCGCCCCGCGCTCCTTGCAAGGAACAGTCTCTACGGTAGTGCCCCAGCTGCCCGCACTGCAAGCACGTGACTGACACGCCCGGCTGCTGACGCCCCGGAAGAGCAAACACACGCCCCCGCTGGCCGCCTCCACCTCTGGAGCGGCCCGGTCCAGCCCCTGACTCGCGCCCACCACCGCTCCCCTGCCAGGCACCGTACCCCCCGCCTCTACTGCCCTGCGGCATAGCGCCCCGCGCTCCTCGCATGGGACAGTCCTGGCGAAAGTGTCCCGGCTGCCCGCACTGGAAACAAGTGGCTGATGCGCCACCAGGCTGCTGACCCTGGCCTCCCCCTGACGGAGCCTGCCCAGACGGCCCAGCCGTCAGGGGAAACTGGCCTGGCGGACTCGGCAACTTTGGCTGGAACTAGTGCGGGCGCTGCGACCGCTGCTGAAAGCGTCGCTGACGCCCTCTGCCGAATCCCCCTCTGAACTGGGGTCTCTACGGTGCACTGGTAGAGGATGCCGGTGGAACTGCCCGGCACCTCTCGTCCCGCAACTGCGCCCCTACTGCCAAGGCGCAGTCCAGAACTACTGAGTATGTCTGGAAGCGGTAAGAACTGGTCCGTCGTCTGATCTCTGATCGAAGCCCCTGCTCAAACTGACGTGCCCTGGCCACTGGACCTGCTGACCCACCACTGAACCTAGACGGGTCCAGCTGCAAAAAGTCCAACAAGACCGCTGCAGTGGTCCGCCCGTCGACAGGAGAGAGAACCTCTCCTCAGTGAGAAAGGCCTCCTCCTGTGCGACCGCAATCATCGCTGGTGATGGCGTAGTCCGTCTAGCTCTGACCTCCCTGACAGGTGCTACCCTGTCTGGTCGGGCGGGTCGACCAGGTCGTGCCCCACCCCGACCAACAACCGATGGTCGGCCTCGAGCTCCCGACATCTGCGCGATCACCGACGACAAACGAGCATTCACTCGCCAGAACGGCAAAACAAACAACACAACATAAAGCGGAAGACATAACACATCAAAAGGAGCATGCACGGATGTTCTAGACATAGAACTAACCCATTCCACGCTCAATCTCAACCGATTCTTGATCCTAAACCCTGGGATATACAACCTATGCTCTGATACCAAGCTGTCGCGCCCCGACCCGCGAAAGCCCAACCGGGCCGGGCGACGCGAACCGGAAACTACAAAACGCGGAAAAAGATGGCGAGGGTTCCCTCTAACCTATTAGTCTCCCTAACAATTCACCAAAAACACCCAAAATGATGGTCGGAGGAGGGAGAACAGGAGAGAAGAAGCTCGCCGGTGGAGAAGGAGAGAAAACAGAGCTTTCGGGTGAGGAGAAAGAAGAAGAAGAAGAAGAAGGAAGGAAGGGAAGGAGAAAAGGAGGAAAGGGGGAGGAGACAGCCGGAAAAGAGGGGAGAAAGGCGAAGGAGGGGAGGGAAAGTCCTCCCCTTCTGACAAGAGAGAGCGACGACCAGCGGCGGCCGTCCTCGCGAAGCAGAAAAGCCACCAACGCGATTCCGATCGATCGCTCCAAGGACCGATCGGTCGCTCGCGCCCCGGATCGATCCCAACACTAAGTCGGATCGATCCAACACCAAGTCGGATTGATTCGAGCGGGTCAAAACCCACCGACTCGCTCACGAGTCCGATCGATCGTTCCAAGGAGTGATCGATCGCTCAAGGGTCGTCAGCTGCCCAAAAGGCAAGCTTCCGCGCACCCGAGCTGGTATCTTCCGATCCCGGGTCCACCTAGCCATTCTAAATAAGCACTAACGCAAACAAGGCCAGTGTGTGCACACGCGGGTTTGAAATAAACCAACAAGGCGCAATTTACCAAATTGCCCTTGCGGTCTACAACGAGCCACAGGGGTAGAGGGACAGGTCCTCACAACCACTACGCTAGTGCCAGAACCACTAAGGTAACTTCTAATCCTTGATACATTCTATTTGGCGATCTCAATGTGCTAGAACCATCTTGATTATATACCAATATCCATTCTTTGATAATATCATTGCCGACTAAAGATTGTACGGATCTTAGTTGAGCGGTAGGGGTTCTAGCCCTTCACCTATCGACTAGTTAAAACCGTTAATGCTCAATTGATTTGCTCTTATCTTAGGAGAACCTAGTTAGTTCTTTATTACTTATTAGAAATCTCTTGGCCGTTTATCTTATTATTATTTCGAATTAGTTTAATCTTAGTTAAAAGTAGTTTATACCCAAAAAATCATTTCCTTTATCAATCTTTTGATTTAGAACTATACGAG
The DNA here is from genome assembly GCA_963920575.1 of Narthecium ossifragum. Taxonomy (NCBI): domain Eukaryota; kingdom Viridiplantae; phylum Streptophyta; class Magnoliopsida; order Dioscoreales; family Nartheciaceae; genus Narthecium; species Narthecium ossifragum. The sequence goes on along the minus strand of OY986971.1, from coordinate 12,908,373 downwards.
GTAATTAGACTAAATACTTCTTTTCCCTGATGACCAATTCGGACTCATTGCTATCTACCCTTAAAGTAGTTAGTTAGTGATTCGGATTATAAATTTCTAATTTTGGCGTACTTGTTAAGCTTACGACACTTTTCAAGGCGTGTCAAAATTTTGACGCCATTGCCCGGGAGGAGTGATAGGACGTGAAAAGTACACAAATTGCCCTTTTAACGAGGTCATGTTAGTCTCTGAGCAATGTTATTTTGATTGTCTTTTCCTCATTTCATGTTTAAGGACCCTCATCGAAGATTAGATCAAGTTTGGTGCTAAAACGAACAAATAGAGAACCTGCTAGGAGCAAAAGAGCAAAGGAGCAAAGATGGGTCATATTTGACATCAAAACTATACCTTCTTAGAATGAATTAGATGATGTGCTATACATGGTTGGAAAGCTCTGAAAGTCTACTTTCCGGGAGTTTTTACGGTGCGTGATTTGCAGTTTTCTAGAATAAGTGATGCTATTTTTAGTACAGAGGTGCAGAGAAAGAAGCTTCGGAAGAAGGAGATCGATATGATGATGCAATCTAGATTGATTTGCCTTTTGTGTCAGCCGACTGGCCGCTATTTTTAGTTCGGCAGAGTGTTGATAAAGATCACTTTTCATCCAGATCAATCTGAGCCAAACCAGATCGATCCGAACCTGGACATTTCAGTCATCCGTGAGAAGAAGATCGATCTGAGCCCAAAAAAGATCGATCTCTTTCGGCGCTGCGGGAAATATTAATGGCTGAGATCTAATCCGAGTTAGGGTTTACCTTAGGCCTATAAATAGACCTTTTTGGGGGACTTTTGGCAGCCTTCCATAGACGAATTTCCTTATCCTCTTAGGGTTTTTCTTTGTTTCTTTTCCACAAATTAGATGAGATCTACGGTGGAAGATCCATGGGTGGAGCGTGGCGACAACCTTCATCAACGGATCTCCTTCCTAAGATGAGTAACTAAACCAAAGCCTAGGGATTTCTATTATGTAAGAAGGAATATTTCTAGGGTTTCCTATGGATTTGAGCATATAAACATATTCTAATGGTTTGAATGGATGATTCTTATTCTCTTTATATCTATTGGTGTGATTTTAATAGTGTGGATGAATGATTTGTTCTTATATGTCCTAGATCTAGGTCTTGAGCATGTTAGGGCTTGAGATTAGACATTCTCATCAAAACATCCATGCTAGAACCATGGATGTGAGGATTTCCTTCTCGAGATTAAGGGTTTTGTAATGCTAGAACCATTATACATAATGCCAGAACCATTATGACCGCCTCTTAATCTGTTATTCATCTTAATTCAAGATTAGGGATTTCGTAAGTGGCAGTACCACTACGCTAGTGCCATAACCACTAGGGTAACTTCTAATCCTTTATACATTCTATTTGGCGATCTCAAGGTGCTAGAGCCATCTTGATTATATATAAATATCCATTCTTTGATGATATCATTGCCCACTAAAGATTGTACGGATCTTAGTTGAGCGGTAGGGGTTATAGCCATTCACCCATCGACTAGTTAAAACCGTTAATGCTCAATTGATTTGCTCTTATCTTAGGAAGACCTAGTTAGTTCTTTATTACGTATTAGAAATCTCTTGGCCGTTTATCTTATTATTATTTCGAATTAGTTTAATCTTAGTTAAGAGTAGTTTAAACTCAAAAAATCATTTTCTTTATCAATCTTTTGATTTAGAACTATACGAGGTAATTAGACTTAATACTTCTTTTCCCTGTGGACCGACTCGGACTCATTGCTATCTACCCTTAAAGTAGTTAGTTAGTGATTCGGATTATAAATTTCTAATTTTGGCGTACTTGTTAAACTTACGATACTTTTCAAGGCGTGTCAAAATTTTGACGCCGTTGCCGGGGAACTTAGAATAGTAGTTAAGTTAATTTCTTAGTGTAGTTTTATTTCAATTAGTTATTTTCGGTTTGCTTATTATATAAAAGATCAAAAATAGTATTTGTGCTAATATTTCCTATCTTTTTGATTGTGTATTAGGGACTTTGACGACACACCTTCCAAGCGGAGAAGGAGCGTCAGTCAACACTTTACCGAGATAGCATTGTTTGTATTTCTAAACCTTGTTTGCTATGGTGATGTATGAATGAATGTGAATGAAGATTCAGATTTAAATATTACATTGCAAGAATTTTTGAATTCTCATGCTGCGTTACTTAGATCTTTAAATATTTCATCGCATTCATCCATGAAAAACCCTGACCCGAATGATCATGTTGGGCATGATGAAAATTCAAATGATCCTGAAGATCAAGGCCGTATGGCCATGAAGGATTTCTATGTGTCTATTTCATATACCTCTAATTTTTGCATTCAACCTCCAGTTATAGGAGCCGCTCATTATGAAATCAAACCTCAGTTTCTTCAACTTCTTTCATCTTTTTCATCGTTTATCTCATGAAAATCTTTACAATCATATAGAAGAATTTATCTTGATTAGCTCTTCCGTGAAAATCAATAACTTTACTGAGGATGCTTGGAGAACTGAGTAGGAGGAGTCTAATCAAGTAATATGCTTGCAATGATAAGAGCAGATAATTAAGCATATAAATGGAAGGATAGATGAGAGTTAGAGAGATTGCACTAGAATTTTTATAGTGGTTCGGCCAACCATGCCTACGTCCACTTCTCCCAAGGGCCTCCTTGGGGTTCCACTACTTGCAAGACCTCTTACAAGCTTCCACCAAGCTTACGGGTGCTTGGCAACCTATCCACCAAGCTTACGGGTGCTTGGTAACCTTACAATCCCTCCAATCTCACTATTGGATCTTTCTCTCAAAGTCTACTTCACACTTGAAGTAGTTTTACAAAGGTTTAGCTCACTAATAAGAGATAGAAACTTGACAGAATATTATTACAATATTCCCTTAGCTCCCTCTAAGTCCTTGGCAAGTTTGCTGGACTTTCCCTTTTATAGCTGAGCCTCCAACCCTTCCAAATAGCCTCCCAACGGCTATTTCTTTCTCCTGCAACGGCTCTTTAAGGGCTCTTTTCTGGGCTCACCGTCGACCGTCGCATCGTCCGTGACATCGTCCGTCGACTTTCCTTGAGCCACGGTCGATCCACCAATCGACCGTCACGCCTCACGGTCGACCGTCCCATCGACCGTGACATCGTCCGTCAGGCTCAGTTGCGAGAACCTCTTCCCAGGGTCGATACATCGATCGACCGTCGCATCTTCGAGCCAAGTCACATAGGCCACGGTCGATCGGTCCATCGACCGTCACACCGCACGGTCGATCCGCCTATCAACCGTGACATCGATCGTCGCCTATATTCCCATTGTCAGCTTCCGCGGTCGATCCTTCCATCAACCGCCATATCCCACGGTCGATCCATGCATCGTCCGTCGCATCGACCGTCAGTACAAAACTCAATAAATATGATTTAAATGCTTTCCAAATTAAGGGATAATAATATTAAATCATTGTTTTATCATCAAATATATATTGACATCATCAAAACAATATCTGGGCTAACACCCTTGACGTACTTTCAGTTCTACATGATTTCTGTGATTGATTGTAGAGATTTATGAGATTGTTTTCATGAAGTTATTGGTTTGTCTTTAAGATAAGCTATGTTACACGAAGATAGGTTGTGCCAAGGTCATTAGGAGTAGTATAATTTAAGGTAATCGTAGGACCAAAGACAATCTATGCCAAGCAAAGATAGGTTATGCCATTGGGAACATTGTTTTTACGCACTTGCTGGGAGGCAACCTAGTTTTTAGGAGGTCTTTTTAATTTTTTAGATTTTCCTGAGTTTTAAAGATTTTTTCATGATTTTCCCCCTGTTTTTTCCCCTTTTTCCTATTTTTCCTTATTTTCCGCTGGATTTTCTCTCTCCTCCCCCACTGTTCCTCGTCGTCCCGGCTCGATCGGCTTCATCGGCTCGACCCCGAGCCGTTACCCATCGCCGCCCGTCTCCACCTCTCCGGCCGCCCCCAGCCCTCCAAAACACTACCAAAACCTCCGCCATCCTTCCGCCTACCAGCCTACGTCCTCCCCTTCCTTTTATACCCTCTCTTCCGACGCCGGTGCGCCCTCCCCCCCCCCCCTTCCGCCGCCCATCGTCGGTCTCCTTGTCTGCGACCTTCCACCGCTCTTCAACCCATCCAAAAGCTTTTCCTTGCGACCACAAACTTTTGCCACCATCAAAACCATTTTTTGCTGCCTGGATCACCGGTATCCAACTCCGACCCTCTTCCCTTCCTCCGGCATCACCATTACACCAATCCACGGCCTCCCGCGGCTCTGAACCTCCTCTAAAACTTTCTTTAAGCTACCACGATCCTTCCTCAACCCTTCACCACCTCAATTGCTGCCTGGATCACCGGATTCCACTTCCGACCATCTTCCACCGAGCCGGCCATCTCCAATCCATCACCTGGAAGTCTCAATTCTTCGATCAGATCCCATGGATAGACTCCCCAATCTTCCACGACTCTATCCCCACCAGTCCCGTCCTCCGGCGACGAGGTTTCACCGTCGATCCATCGTCGGTGAGCTTTCAGCCGTCCGATTTCTCCAGATCACGATCCAGGGGTAGAACGCTCCGATTTTGCATCCGATGGTTTAGATTTTCAATCAGGACCACACTCAAGTACTCCAGACTATCCACATCTCATCTACTATATCCCAGCTTGTTGCCTACTATTTTCATTGAGTCCTAGGATTAGTAGTCTTTAGGAAGGACACATGATCGGAGTCTACGAGTCTTCTGTGTTGTAGTATTCCGCAGCTCTGAGCCAGTTTGACCAGTCCAGACCTGCCTCTAGGGTTGATTTTTGCACTTACAGTAGTACTTGACTCCGTGATTGACAACTTGACGGCAAAGGTTCGCCATGGCTTTGCTAGATTGGCCATCTTAGCAGGCCCACACCTCTACTTCCGTGAGACCGCTTGATTTTAGAGATTCTAACGAATATTAGCTACAAATAAGGGAACTTTTTGGATATTCTGCGTGTTGGTATGTGTTGGTTCTTATTGCTTCTTGGTGTTGGGATGAAGATGATGATATCTCCTTTACTTCTGTCTGTGCATTTTCTATTTTCTTTGAGGATGAATGCTTGTACAGGATTGATATATCATGAAAATAGAAAGGAGACTCTGCCGAAATTTTCTATGATTCTAATACGTTTTTTAACTTCTAGGTGTTATATTTGATCTTTTTGGAAAAGTATATATTTTTGTAACAGGTTATGTGGGAAAGGAAGTATTTATTCAATGATGGCGGTGCCTAAACTAAAATTGAAAGAGAGAGAAATCTATTTCTGAGGCGTTCATTATGGTTATCTCTACCCTTTACTTCTTGATTTATTTTTATGACTTAGTGTAATTGGGGACAATTACATTTAAGTTGAGGGGTAGCATTCATAAATTTCATGCTTATATATTTTTTTTCTGGTAACCAAATACTATACATCCCTTGAATTATGTCAAAAGAGTGAAATTATAATATGATTTGATTAAGGTGCATGTTTTAGAAATTTATTTTATGAATTATTCTGAGACTTGTATGTCATATAAGAAATAGTAAATTTTTGCTATGCATGATATTATTTCTATACTTTAACACTTTTACCATGATTTAAGGATAGTTTGACATATCCTAATGCACATGTTCACTTCCACATGTTAAGGGGTTGATATTAGATTCTAAGCATGACACTAGGATAGATTTACAATTCTATGTTATGCTACAGAAAATATATGAACACATGCAATTATCTGAGTATGCGAAAAAAAAGTGATAATTGGCATTTAGGGCTTTGAGAAGGGAATATTTGCCCAAAACACCAAATACCTTTTCCTTAAGGCATTTAGGGCAAACACCTTTTTTTAATACTAAAATGCCCTTTCAGTGACTGTTCATATTTTTAGTGACTATTCATATTCCCAGTGAAAAGTAACTACCTAATGGAAAGTAAGTTACTTTCCAAATTGAACCAATGAAAAGTAAGTTACTTTCCAAATTAAACCAATGGAAAGTAAGTTACTTTCCAGATTAAATCAATGGAAAGTAACTAGTGGAAATTAACTTGTACAAGTTACTTTCCATATACAAATTACTTTCCACTATTTTTACAATTGCACAAGTTACTTTCCAATAACTTGGAAATTATGTTAAATTCCTTTCCATTTTTTTTTTACAAATGTACAAGTTATTTTTCACTTTTTTGCAAATGTACAAGTTACTTTCCATATAAAAAAGTTACTTTTCATTTTTTTGTAAATGTAGAAGTTACTAACTTGTACAAGTTACTTTCCACTTTTTTGTAATTGTAGATTTATGGAAAGTAACTTGAGTCAAAAATTTGTCAAACAAATTAAGAAATATTAGTGAAAAATTTGTGAAAAATTAGTCAAACAAATTAAGAAATCTTACTATGAAAGCTGAATTAGGGCAAATCTTTTCAAAATTGTGGAGTATAACGCAGTAACTAAACATAACTAAGCTGAATT
>OY986971.1:12839137-12901652 GCA_963920575.1 Narthecium ossifragum | reverse complement strand
GACCCTTCAAAATGGTTTCATATTTAGTATCCGGGCAAGGTGTCTAACAAGGTGTGTTGTTCGCGTAAAACAGTTGAAATTCTGAAGAAAAAATGAAAAAAAAATGAAAAAAAAGCAGAGATTACTATGGGATAAGTGGAAGATATGTGTTGGCTATGATTGTGATCTTGAATAGTTGAAGTGTTTAGATATGATTGATACTCTGAAACATGTGGAACCTCATTCACACACATGAGTGTTAAAATTATTTTTAATCATACTTAAATATGTTGAAGTGTTGGAAATATGTTACGACATGTTTTGAGTTACTATATTTTTATGTGAATATGAGTTGAAAGGTTTGTTTATGGATATTATTTCTATTTCATGCATTAGAGTTGATGAATATCATAATTGATTTCTAATGATATATTCAAGGGAATGTATAGATGTTTGTGGGTGTCATCCCTAAAAACCCTCAGGAGACTATAACTCCTCCACTTGGGTAACCCAGGGGTTTAAATGCTTGCTGCACATGCTAAACGCAATCGTGAGACCTACGAAAGTGGCTAGTTAGATTTACTGCTTTCTTTTTATCTTTTATTTGCTCGAGAACTAGCAAAGTGTAAGTTGGGGGGTGTGATAAGTCACTAATTATTAATAATTAAACCCCTTAAATTACCTTTATTAAGCCTAGAGTAGGTGTATTTGATATCATATTGCTTGATTTCAAGTTTAAGTTGGATTTGAGAAGAAATACAAGAAATTCGGTTAAAAATCATTAAATTTTGCAAAAAGACTGCTTCGTCGACTGTTTGGAAATAAATTACCAGAAATTCTACAAAACTCCAACTATTCTGAACTTGTGGGAGATGCAAGAAGACTTCAAGAGTTACAACTTTTATGTTGAAGACTTGGTGAGATTCGGTCTACATTGGCGCTAGTTTTTGAATCAATGTCAGAAGTATGGAAGTTGGAGAGAAAAGCTGAAGAAATTAATTAATGACGTGGCAGCTAATGACCCAGCCAAACCGACTACAGCGATGGATCGGATTTGAGTCCGATGGATCGCTCCGATGACGTCATCAACCCGGAATTTAGGGAAATTAGAGTTTAAGTTCAACTATAACTCCTAATTCTGGGATTAAGGGTTTATAATATATAAAGGGGTTATTCCAGCCGAATTTCTCATCTTTTTGACAATGTTTGGAGGAGGAAGAAGAATATGGAGAGGATGTGGATGGTGACAGCTTCCTATTCCAACCCGATGGCTTTCATCCAAAAGATGAGTTGCTAATTATTGTACTTAAGATTATTCATGAAACCCTAGTGTAGTTTTGGTTTTTCTTTAGTTGGATTCTTGTGAACTTCTCGATGCATGATCTCATGAATATGATTTTATTGTTAATAGAGTTGAAGGAACAGAGTTCCCTTGATGTACTTTCAATCCTACATGATTTATGTGGTTGATTGTAGAGATTTATGAGATTGTTTTCATGAAGTTATTCGAGATTGTTTTCATGAAGTTATTCGAGATTGTTTTCATGAAGTTATTCGTTTGCCTTTGAGATAAGCTATGCTACGCGAAGATAGGTTGTGCCAAGATCATTAGGAGTAGTATAATTTAAGGTAATCGTAGGACCAAAGACTCCGCCTGGCGCCGTCGCACCGCCGACCAACTGCCCCAGTAGGGGTCACCGAAGAGGAGCTAACGCCTGCACCTGCAAAACGCAGCCCAGGTAGGAGTGAGCACTAAGCTCAGCAGGGAAACTACACTACGACACACAGAAGGAAGATGGAAACACAACAGTGTCGCCCCCAAGCTAGACTTGGGTGTGCAGCAAGGGTCCCATAACCCTTTGCCGGTGTCCCAAGGCATACCCAACAATGGTCACCCCAAAAGACTGGGCCCATCCTGGATACATCTAGTGTCGTAGGGTTCTAGCTGTGGTCACCCAAAACGGATTGGGCCCACACGGGTAACCACTGCTGCGCGGTTCCAGCTATGGTCACCCAAAATGGACTGGGCCCATACTGGTCGCCACCGGGGGCAGGAACAGACACTGCCTGGGCCGGACTAACCCACACAGCCCCCAAAGAACAAGAACCGACACCGGTTGCACCCTCAACATCTGGCTCGAGACCGACACAACCTCTAAACATCATCAATCAACAGGTGTACGAGTCATCTAGGCCTATCATCGAATTCCACTGTACCCCACAATTCAAACCAGGACCAAGCTACCCAACCCCGGTCCTAGGGCTAAATCCGAGCTTCCAAGCCTCGGGACGGCGACCCACAGATTGCCCACACCCTAACCTTATGCAACTAATGCACAAACAATGCATGCTATGAACTCACACATAAACAACAGTTAAACAAGCAGCAAAATGCGATGATAACATGAACAAGGTCTGGGTTCGGCACTCTGCCGGCCCCGGGTGGTGAACACATATTTAAGGTCAAGAACTGCTGCAGTGGTACACCACCAACTACTAGCCAGTTCACCAGCAACCTGCACCGGGAAGCAGCTGATAACTCACTAATTATTCATAATTAAACCCCTTAAATTACCTTTGTTAGGCCTAGAGTAGGTGTATTTGATATCATATTGCTTGATTTCAGGTTTAAGTAGGATTTGAGAAGAAATACAAGAAATTCGATTAAAAATCATTAAATTCTGCAAAAAAACTGTTTCATCAACTGTTGGAAATAAATCACCAAAAATTCTACAAAACTCCAACTATTCTGAACTTCTGGGAGATGCAAGAAGACTTCAAGAGCTACAACTTTCATGTTGAAGACTTGGTGAGATTCGGTCTACATTGGCGCCAGTTTTTGAATCAAAGTCAGAAGTATGGAAGTTGGAGAGAAAAGCTAAAGAAATTAATTAATGACGTGGCAGCTAATGACCCAGTCAAACCAACTACCGCGATGGATCGGATTTGAGTCCGATGGATCGCTCCGATGAAGTCATCAACCCGGAATTTAGGGAAATTAGAGTTTAAGTTCAACTATAACTCCTAATTCCGGGATTAAGGGTTTCTAATATATAGAGGGGTTATTCCAGCCGAATTTCTCATCTTTTTGACAATCTTTGGAGGAGGAAGAAGAAGACGGAGAGGATGTGGATGGGGACAGCTTCCTATTCCAACCCGATGACTTTCATCCAAAAGATGAGTTGCTAATTATTGTACTTAGGATTATTCATTAAACCCTAGTGTAGTTTTGGTTTTTCTTTAGTTGGATTCTTGTGAACTTCTCGATGCATGTGATGAGTGCATGAAAGTGCACTCTGAACAACCTTATAACCATCTCAATTGCTAGATTATTATCCTTAATCAGCATCTTTATTACTATTTTTATATCTATATGTTGCTTCACATGGTTGTTTGGAAAATGCAAGAAATTGGAGCTAAAAGAAGCTGAAAAGAGTATATGGATCAACTTCAAAAATTAATCTGTACCTGCTCATGAAGAACCAGACGATGTATCATATATGGTTGGAAAGCTCTTGAAGTTTAAATTCTGGAGAATTTTACGGTTCGTGATTCCGAGTTTCCTAGAGGAAGTTACGGTAATTTTAGTACCGATGGCGCAGTCTGAAGGGCAGAACAGAAAATAAGCTGGGAATCCGATTGATCCGCCGATCGATCGGGCTACGCAGAAACGTGACAGAACCTATGTTTTTCAGCCATAAGGGGTCCGATCGATCCCTCCATCCCTCCTAAGGGGTCCGATCGATCGGACACCTAAAGTCCGATCGATCGGACTCATGAATAGCCAAAAACAGCGGATTTTTACGCAACCGATCGATCCAACACCCATAGTCCGATCGATCGGACTTGGAAATTAAAGGTTGACAGAACGTATGCTTTCTAGAGGAACATAGTTCGATCGATCCATCCATCGATCGCACTCGGGAATAGCCAGAGACGGAGGATTTTGACGAAACCGATCGATCCGACACCCTTAGTCCGATCTATCGAACCCGGGTGAAGTCAGAAGTTGAAGTTTTAATGCGAGGGATCGATCCGACACCCTGGGAGGGATCGATCCGACTCTTCCAGTGAAGAAAACCTACGATTCAGATCTAATCCGTGGATGGAGAGATTTGGGGCTATAAATTGGATACTTAGGGTTAATCAAAGGGGACTTCTGGGACGTTTTTGGAGGCTCTTTTCTGGACGTTTCTCAAGGGAAGAAGATGAAGGAATCTCCATCCATGGCCGAGTAATCCACGGGCATGGCGGACGGATGACCTAGCGAGGATTAGGGCTTCTTCTCCAACAATGGTTCATAGTTTTTAATCTTTATTGTTAAACTCTTTTCTATGTATTGGATCTTCGAATATTATTTTCAGTTTATAGATTTCTATGTGGATGATTAATATTATGAATCCAGTCATGCTTCTTTCATGTTCTTATAATCCCATAGTCTTCTCTTTTGACTCTCCTACCGAGTCTTGCGAGACCTTTGCTATGCATTGCCCGTAGTGACAACTGGTATTGCGTATTCTTAGGGATCGAGTAAGACAAGGTTGGGGCTCTATCCGTGAGATCTTTGCTATGCATTGCCGATTGTGAGAGTTGGTATTGTGTATTCTTAGAGATCTGGTTAGATAGAGTTAGGGCTTTGTCCCGATGAACTTTTGCTGCGCGTTGCCTGTAGTGACAGCCGGTATCGTGTATTCTTAGGTTTGGGTTGGATGAAGTTAGAGCTATAACAAGGAAGAATCAATCATAGGAAGAGACATTTATATTTTATCAGATTCATAATTCTATATCTTCCGGTTAAGGTGATTGGGATGTGAATCCCTTAACTGAGTATCATATGAACCATTGAGAAGACACTACAAGAAAATCATCTTTTTGTGACAAGGTTTCAATAACAATGAGAAAACTTGTCACTAAACATATGTATTTAGTGACACTTTCATTTGTTGTCACACATAGCAGGTTGTCATCTAATAATATGTGACAAGTGATTGGTGTTGTCACATATTAGTGACGATTTAGTGACAAATTCTATTTGTTGTCACTGACATTTGTCACTGTAAATGATATCAATAAGTTCGGAAAAACATATTTTTGTATTTGTGACGAGAATATATTAGATGTCACTAATATTTGTTAGTGACAATTGATTGTTGCCACTAAAGTTGTTTAGTGACAACATATAGTTGTCACTAATCGGTCATCATCATTTTCTCTCTTCTATAGCAGATCTCACCCATCCATATGAAATTGAACAGAAAATCAAGGTACTCTAAGTACTCTAACAAATATGCATATTGAATAGTGTTTATTTTCGAGTCCACCAACCACTTTCATTTTTATTTCTGTGGAGTGTGATTGTCGTATATAGATCTCGAGTTGAAGCTCGGCTCGCGAGCTTTCAATCTGAACCGAATAGTTATCAAGTTTGAGCTTGTTTTTAATTCGAGTCCTATTTATGGGTTCGAGCTTGGCTCGAGCTCAAGGCTTGATGATGCAGGCCCAAGTCCAGATCCAGACCCGGCTGAGTCCGATCCGGTCGCGTTCGAACTCCGTCTGTTCGACTCATATGGGCATAAGTTTCGACCCTGATGTCCGATCGGGGCGTGCGACCAGCCGTTTCGACCGGCTCGACGTGCCCGACGAGATTCATCGGAGATCTCAGATCTCTCCATGACCTGGGCTTTCAAATCTCTGGATTCGTTTTCCTTATGATCTAAATTTCCGTTTTTGTGTAAAACTTTCCTTCTTAGACAGGTTATCGGTTTTCCTATTTTTAGCATGTTTTTCTATTTCTAGCTAGTTTTTCTTCTTCCTTAATTCTGGATTGTCTCATTAGTTATTGGGTTTGAGTCTAATTCCTGTTTTGAGTCTGTGTAAGTTGGTCTCTCCTTATCCTATAAAAGGAGTTTTAGGTTTATGATGCAGGACAAAGCCCGGACATGACCGAGTCCGATCTGGAGCAGCTCCCGAGGTGATCCGGATGCGTTCGGACTCCATCCGTCCGACTCAGATCTCCGGGCGACCCCGACTGTCGGAGGGGCATAACTTTCGATCCGGGTGTCCGATCGGGGCGTGTGACCAATCGAAATGACCGGCTCGACGAGCCCTGTGAGGACCCGTACCTCCAACCCGGTCCGACTGCGTAGGTCGAGGGTCTGGTTCGGTTGGTTTGGCTTGGTAGGCCTTGTTTCGCGATATCCTTTGATCGTTGCGGTTCCGGGGGAAATTTGGTAAATTACCCTAGGCGCAGTTGGTTTCACACACGCGAAGCGCACACACGGCATTGTAATGATGTATGTGTTTGGTTAGACCATTAGGATAAGATCTGGCCGATCGGACGGCCAAGATCTAATCTTAAGCATTCACATATAAGATCCGTTCGTTTCCTTTACTTGGTCAGGGCTTCAGCCGCACGCGAGAGAGAGAGCATGAGGGAGAGCTACGATGGTTGATCGGGGAAACGAGAGCGGCGACGTCCGCGGCTGCGACGGAGAGGAACGCGGCGGCGGCCGGAGAGGAGCTCGAGGACGGAGGTGGCTGGGTTTCTCTCAACGACGATCGGCGACGACGTGCGAGCAGCAGAGACCTCGAGCGCGGGGGCGACGCACGGCCGGAGAAGAGGAAGGAGAAGGCGATCTCGACGCCAGAGGTAGGGGATCTACTCTAATCATCGATTAGGCCAATCGGGGTGGTTGTATGCTTGTTATCTTGGCTTTTCTTGGCTGCTACTGGCTGTGTTGGTGACTCTTGGATGTTCTTCTTCTCTCCTTACTAGCTGGTACTTAGATCGGATGGTTGTTGTGGATGTATTCATACCTCTCTCTGATGCTATGCTTAGATCCTCTGTTTTCTGCCGGATTTGATGAGAACCCCTTCCCCCCTTGCTGTTCCGTCGGGTCGCAGGCGGTCTTGTAATGCTACCTTCTTCTCCTTTTTGCTTCAATGGTTAGAACTATGGGTTTCCACGGATTTCTCCTTCCTCTGTTTTGGTTTTTCTGATGTGTGAGGTCCTCCTCTAACCGCTGTCCGATGTTTCTCTGTTCTCATGTGTTCTCGGATTTTTGACCGCCGTGAACCTTTGCGTGGCTTCCCCTGTTTCTATCTCTCGATGGCCTTACCGTCCCTTACGTGCCAATCGAATGGTAGGGGAGTGCCAAGGACCTCTGTGAGGTTACTTCTTCCCTCTTAGTTGCAGTGGGTTAGAGCTTTGGATTTTTGTGTTGAACTACTCCTTGTAGCCATGGATTTCTATACTATGTCACACTACAGTTTCGGCTGCCATATTGTACTAGACCATGCTCTGTTCTCCCCTGATTTCTATAGATTGCTCGTGGGGTTGGTGATTGACTGGTTTGCTTCAAGCCTACGCCCCTCTTACAGTTGTGTGTGATGGAAGCTCTTCAAATCTGCCGAACTCCTTATGCTCTCTTTGGTAGAATGCCAAACAATTATTGATGTCAAAGCATGACACCGAAATCTTTCAGGAACACAATATCTGCTTTTTCTGGATCTTAAATCGTTAGATAGGTAACGACTATGGTAAAAGCTAATTAGACTCTATTTTTGGCTTGCTAAAATAATTGTCAATTCTGCTTATTTTGGTAAGAAAAACAAGAAACTCACCTTAAAGTTGAGAATGTAATTCTCCAGAATGCATATTGGTGTTTGATGTCTTCATTAGAATAGAATTCCAAATCATTAATGCTGGAAGCCTGGAACATGTTAAAATTATGTAGAACAATTATTTTAGTGAAGTTTTTGTCCACATCAATAGTGAAAACATCAGAATATTGATAACTCCATAACTCCATTGTCTTTCATGTACTTCAGATTTGTTGGTATATTGTCTCAAGTTTTAAATTCATTATGTGAAGGAATTAGAAATATCTATCAGTATATTCACATTTAAGAATAATTTCTAGAGTTTATGAACTTTATGTATTCAGAGTCCTGATTACCTAACAAACAAATACTAAAAATAGTTAATTGAGAATAGGCAACGACTATGGTAAAAGCTAATTAGACTCCATTTTTGGCTTGCTGCAAGTGTCAATTCTGCATACCTGTGCACAAGTCGCTCAGGTCCCTACCTGGCCTTCCTCATACACGTAATTTAAAGTTGCCAAAAAGTCTAGAATATCCATAAGAACATCACATATTTGACAAAATAGCTGCATGTACATGATGAGTTCGGAACTGCACTGAATAGTACATGCACACAATGTCATGTATTGCTTCTATATGCTATGACAGTCTAGATTGGCACTATACTCTCCCAAAGAATCACAAAGACGATGTGCTCCTATTCATGCATGCACTTTCAATGATCACTACTCAAATGCAGCTAAGGAACTGACACATAAGCGCCTTCGTTTCCCTGTGCACAATGACAATTAGATGAATCTTCATCCACAATGGAAGTCTAAGTTCATATGCCATTAGATCATAGCTTCAAGGAGGCCATTAGATCATAGCTTTTATTTTATTCTATTTTATCTCCTAAGACAGTATATACTTAATTCTTGCCTCTGCCAAACAATTAGTTTGTTTTAAAGTTGAGGAATTCTCTTGCTTTTGGTTGTTTGTGTGACGTTGTTCATATTCCGATTAGATAATTTTAGCCTGGGATAAAATTGGCAGGGGCACGGGCATCCCAGTAGTGTTTCTATAAGAGAGTAAGCTTGAAATTGATGTAAGGTTGTGAACCTTGCATCATACAGTGATGCTTACCATTTAATCCCATTATATGGTTAGGTAGAAAGTGAGATGGACACAGGGGACCCTTTTGGTCATGATGTGGTCATAAAAATATTGTGGTCTAAAAAGCTGGTTCACTCTGATGGTGTTGATAGACACAGCAATTATTTTTTAGGCCGAAAAGGCTGGGGGAGCACTATATTCAATATAAAATAAGAAAACGCATGCTGATGTCAGTGTTGCAGAAAAGGATAAGAACAGAAAAGGCTGAGAAGTCATTAATTACGAATTCTCAGCTGTTTTGGACCCCCATAAGTTGATTTATAAACAGGATCTCAGTTTTCACCCTGGTTTACATTTCATCTTGATTTCACACTCATGATAAACCTTGATCCTGTGCTAGACTCTGAGTGGTTTGAGCGTTTTCACCTTGGTTTACATTTCATCTTGACTTCATACTCATGATAAACCTTGATCTTGTGCTAGACTCTGAGTGGTTTGAGCGTTTTTATGTGTTGTGTTACTTATGGGGTATGTTTTCGTCGGTTTTGTAAGCATTGAGGTCTTTTGCAGTTGTTTTTGCAGTTCAGTTTGATAAGATGTTTCAAACACGCATGAGTTCACTTTTTAATGCCGTCAGCTCGCAATCATCACAGTGATAGGTAAATTTGCAATTGTATATTGTGATAATAGTTGAAGTTATTTTTTATTGTAGTATTGATATTTATTTTTCCAAAGTAACATGCTTCATGATATGTTTTTGCAGGATCATCGATTGTTGCTCTTCTGCATTGGGATTGGTTTGCATTGAGATCTTAGAGCCTAATTTACCAGAACTTTTAGCTCTCTTTGACATTTATTAGGAAATATGTAGTGAATTTATTTATATTTTTTGAACTACTTTTGTTATGAACAATTTGATTAATAAAATTTTATTTGTAATGCTCGTTTTATTTTATAAGAATGTATGTCAATCGATAAGTTCATTAGATAAAAATTGATGTACAATATAACAGGTAGCTAGTCTACGATTTGTGGCAATGAAGATTGTCAATAACCTTCAGTTGTGATAACAATTATTGTCACTAACAAATCTAATTGTGACAATAATAATGTTTTGTCACTATTTATGGTTTTTGTGGCAATAAGAGTTGTCATTTTAACTATTTTTGTAACCAACATTACATTTGATTGTTACAACAATTGTTGTCACCAATAAATATTTTTTGTGACAACAATTAATATTGTCGCCGATAATATTATTAGTTATAACACTTGTTGTCATATATTAAAATTAGTGACGCGAATTAGTGTCAATAAATCTAATATATTTTGTCACTAAATCCTTACCAGTGACGAGAGAAAAATATTGTCACAGAAAGAGTTAATGAGTGACAAAAATGTTGTCACTAATATTATCACTAATTCACACCCCATCCGATTTAGAACGAGTTATAGTGACAAGTGTATATACTATAGTGACACTCATAGTTCTCACTAAAACAATAGTTATCAGTGACAACATACATTTGTCGTCACTAACGTATTAGCAACGGCCACACAAGCTACAACAGTTGTTGTCACTACTGTCGTCACAAAAGCATCTTCAGTGACGAGAACCATGTTTGCAGTGACACAAAATGTTGTCACTAAACATTTTTTTTCTTGTAGTGAGAGAAGAACCTAAATCTGAGTGAAGTGATTCCTGAAGCCTAGCCTTATTCAAATCTTGATTTCTTTCGTTAACTTTATCTTACCATTACATCTTCGATCTATTTTCTTAACTTTTATCGCTCTTGATTGTTTTCAATTCATTGTTATTTGTATTTCTGGATCTTTCCTGCTTGTCTCTCTGTGGGATTCGACCTCTCTTATGCTGTACTGCACCGCGACCGCTGTGCGTGACACATTAGGAGTAGTATAATTTAAGATAATCGTAGGACCAAAGACAATCAATGCCAAGCAAAGATAGGTTATGCCGTTGGGAACATTAACTTTATTTTAGGGATTCATGTTAGCTTGTAGCCATATGATCCATAATGTTGAGAGAATGGAACAAGATGATAACTAGATAAGGCTAATAATGAAACTAGGGCGGATTGAGTAATTCCTAAGTAACTACTCCATTGATTCAAATTGATCAACCTTTGATTTCTTTTATTTATTAGTTTAGATAACTTTATTCTATCTTTGATTCTTTTCCTTAATTTTAGGGTTTCGAGAATTGATTTTAGTTTCCAATGTTTTCCCTGTGGATAGACTCCCGACTTCACCATTATTTCTACCTAGTAGTGTAGTGATTGAATAAGGATTATAAATTTAAAATTTGATTGAGTTTGCAGCGTTTTAACGACGACGTTTGTAAGCGATCTGCAGCCCCGCAAACAACAGAAGGAAACCACACAGATAAAGGCCCTCCGCGCACGCCGACATGCAAGGCTATGGAAAGTAGTAGGGCCACTCGCCCACTTATTCTAAACATCCAAGGACTCATCACTCTCCTGGTTCACCACTACCACTAATATGGGGTTAACATGCTTAATGATATGTACAAATTATAAAGCTATAAGAAAACCGTACATACAAAGCCCCACAGGTAAAGCCAATGAAAACCCCTCTTCGTCACCAAAGCATGCTACAACCTAACAAACATGCAGCAAGATCTAAGCAAAACAAATCACAATCAACTCAAACTCACCAAAAATCGGAAAACAACGTAGGTAGGATCCCTACCTAGCAAAGAGCAGCTTCAATCCCAGCTGCTAACCCTTGGATCGTCCTCAATCTCTCCAAAATCCAGCCAGATCTGAGCTCAAAAACGGCGGATTTCAAAAGGGATTCAAGGAAGAAGGTTGTGTCCGTTTTATAGACAAACGAACCGACCTTCATGACGATTGCACCTTGACTTTCTACCACTAAATGATCGATCTTCTAGCAAGGAAAGATCGATCTTCTAAGTGCAGAAAGTTAGACTTGGGCTAAAACGCAAGCCCAAGCCCGGATCTTTCGATCACTGGTCCACCTAACCATTCTAATCAAACACTAATACAAATATGGTCAGTGTGTGCACACGCGGGTGTGAAACAAACCGACAAGGTGCAATTTACCAAATTGCCCTTGCGGTCCACAACGAGCCACAGGGGTAGAGGGACAGGTCCTCACATCCTAATACCCTTAAAGGAAATCTCGTCCCGAGATTCGATAAAGGTAGGGCTCGGAAACAGAAAGAAGCTACACTAAAAGATAGGACAAAAGCTACCTCAGGAAGGAAACAAGTACGGAAACTCCTGCCGCATGCGCGCCTCGCGCTCCCAGGTCATCTCCTCGGTGCCTCTGTGCCTCCACAATACCTTAACTAAGGGAATCGTCTTGCCCCACAAGACCTGATCCCTTCGGTCAAGTACTCGAACTGGCTGCTCGACGAACGTCACGTCTGCCTCAAGCTCAATGTCATCCACCCTGATGACATGAGACGGATCCGGGTGATGCTTCCTCAACATCGACTCTTGGAAAGTCAAATGCATAGCTAACATGTGATGAGGAAGATCCAGGCGGTAAGCTACCTCGCCGATCCTCTCTAGGATCTCAAACGACCCGACAAACCTCGGCGCCAACTTACCACCCCTACAAAACCTGACGGACCCTCTGTACGGCGATGCTCGCAGGAACGCCCTATCGCCGACTGCAAACTCTAACGGGCGTCACCTCTGATCTGCATAACTCTTCTGCCGGCTCTGAGCCGTCAGAAGTCTCTACCTGATCTGCACTAACCTCTCTGACGACCACCTGACGAGGTCTAGACCGGTGAGTGAAGCCTCTCCAACCTCTGTCCAGCACACTAGGGAACGATACGGCCTACCGTACAACGCCTCGAAAGGTGCTACTCCAAGACTGGACTTGTAGCTGTTGTTGTAGGCGAACTCCACTAAGGGAACGTGTTCCTCCCAGCTGCCTCCGGCATCGACACATGCTCTCAGCATGTCCTATAAGATCTGGATCGTCCGCTCTGACTGCTCGTCTGTCTTCGGATGAAATGTCGTACTGAAAGTCAAGAGTGTGCCAACTGCCTCCTGAAAGCCTCGCCAAAACCTGTTGGTAAACCAGGGGTCGCGGTCTGACACTATAGAAACTAGAACTCCGTGTAGTCTGACCACCTCTCTGACGTACAAGCTGCCCAACATGTCTGTCGAGTCTGTCGTCCGCATAGGCAGGAAGTGCGCCAACTTGGTCAATCGATCAACGATGACCCAAATCGCGTCATTCCCCCTAAGAGATCTCGGTAGTCCAGTCACAAAGTCCATCGTGATGTGCTCCACTTCCACTTAGCTAGTAGAAGTGGCTGAAGTAACCCTGGAGTTTGCTGGTGCTCTGCCTTGACCTTCTGACAGGTAAGGCAGCGCGATACAAACTCCGTCACTGCCCTCTTCATCCCGCACCACCAGAACTGCCACCGCAGGTCCTGGTACATCTTGATGCCCCCAGGATGAACTGCAAAACGAGAGTGATAGAACTCTCGTAGGACGTCATTTCGTAAAACTGGATCTGCTGGAACCGCTACTCTGCCTCTGAATCGTAGCCCTCCGTCTGACGATACTGCACAGTCCCCGTCTGCGCCCTCCGTGCCCGCCAATGTGTGAACTCCTTGAGCTCTAGATCGCTGCGCTGTGCTTCTAACACTCTGGGTAAAACTGCTGGCATACTCTGCACGGTGTAGAGGAAGCTGCTGGACCCCTGATCCTCAAACTCGAGCTCCAACTGGCCTACTATCTCCAATGCCTGCCACTGCCGCGCTGACAACCCTGCAACTGCTGCTCTGGTGTCTCTCACCTGTCTACTCTGCGCGTTTGCTACGACGTTTGCCTTACCAGGATGGTAATGCAACTCAAAGTCGTAGTCCTCCAGTAGCTCCATCCAGCGTCGCTGCCTCAGGTTGAGGTCACGTTGGGTGAAAACGTGCCTCAAACTCTTATGGTCCGAGAAGACAGAGAACTTCACGTCATAGAGGTAATGCCGGCAGGTCTTCAGGGCGAAGACCACCGCTGCTAGCTCCAAGTCATGGGTCGGGTAGTTCCTCTCATGGTTCTTCAGCTGATGAGAACCATAGGAAACTACGTGCCCCTCCTGCATAAGGACACACCCCAAACCCTCACCGCTAGCGTCGTAGTAGACACTGTAACCAACGTCTTACTCGGGGACGATCAGCACCGGCGCACTGGTCAACCTCGTCCTCAGCTCCACAAAAGCTCGCTCACAAGCAACATCCCACACGAACGGGACGGCCTTCTGTGTCAGTTTGGTCAACGGTCCGGCAACCCTGAAGAAGTCCCGCACGAACCGTCTGTAATAACCCGCCAGGCCTAAGAAACTGTGGACCTCGAACACTGGCCTCGGTCTCTGCCACTGTACCACTGCCTCGACCTTGGCCGGGTCAACTGAGATCCCTGCTGCCGATACCACGTGTCCAAGGAATCCCACATGTGCAAGCCAAAACTCACACTTGGAATCTTTGGCATATAGCTGATGCTCCGGAAGTAACTGCAACACTGTCGCCAAGTGTCGCCCGTGCTCCGCCTCTGACTGAGAGTAGATCAGAATGTCGTCAACGAACACCACCACGAACTGATCTAGGAATGGCCGGAAGATCCTTTGCATCAGATCCATGAACACTGCTAGTGCGTTCGTCAGCCCAAATGGCATCACTACGAACTCGTACAGGCCATACCGAGTCCAAAACACCATCTTCGGGAAACACATCGGTGAAGCCGCACATGATCCTGGGAAAACTGTTCTGCTGCACTCCCTCAGAACCAAACAGGGACAAGCTGGCCAACAAGGCTGAAAGCTCGCTACCACGCCTCCCCACACCACAAGCAAAGGAATCGGCTGAAAACCGATCCCCCAACAACACAAATTGTGTCCCGTCGAGTGTCCAAGCGACCACCCTCCGGCGACCACAGTCGATGATGGCCCGGTATGCTGATAACCAGTCCATACCAAGTATCACATCGAAACCCGTCATGTCTAGCACCCGCAGGGCTAGACAGACACGGAGGCCTCCAACCTCCAAGAACAAGATCGGCAGACCCGGTCTACCCTGACTGCCCCGCCGATCGGTGAGTCTACTGACTATGCCACCTCTAGCCAACTCGTTTCTAATCCTAACGATGCCACACACAAACTAGCAACATAGGAATGAGACGCCCCAGAATCTATCAGCACATCTACTAAGGAACTAGAAAGCTGAAAGATACCTCTGAGTACGAATGGCTCTGCCGCTGCCTACTGGTACTGCTGTGGCGGCTGGTAAAGCTGAATGGTGTCCGGCTGCTCACGCTTTGGGAGAGCAAACACACGCCCCCGCTGGCCGCCTCCACCTCTGGAGCGGCTCGGTCCAACCCCTGATCCGGGCCCACTACTGCTCCTCTGCCAAGCACTGGACCCTCGCCCTCTACTGCCCTGCGGCATAGCGCCCCGCGCTCCTCGCAGGTGACAGTCTCTACGGAAGTGTCCCAGCTGCCCGCACTGGATACACGTGACTGACGCACCATCAGGCTGCTAGCCCTGGCCTCCCCCCTACGAAGCCTGCCCAGACGGCCCGGCCGTCCGGAGGAACTGGCCTGCTGAACTCGGCAACTGCGGCTGAAACAGCTGAGGACGCCGTGATTGCTGTCGTAAGTGTCACGAACGCTGCTGCTCGCATCTGCCAAATCCTCCTTTGAACTGGGATCTCTGCAGTACGTCCCTAGAGAATGCTGGTGGAACTGCCCCGCACCTCTCGGCCTACAACTGTGCCTCCCCTGCAAAAGCGCAGTTTAGAACCGTAGTGTACACCTGGAAACAGTGGGAACCGGCCTGCCGTCTGATCTCTAATCGAAGTCCCTACTCAAACTACTGCTGAAACACCAACAAGACCGCCGTAGCGGTCCGCGTGTCGACAGGAGGGAGAACCCTCTCCTTAGCGAAAAGGGCCTCCTCCCATGCGACCGAAACTGTAAAAAAAAATGCTGCTGATGGCTCAGTCCCTCTAGCTCTGACCGCCCTGACATGTGCCACCCTGTCCGGTCGGGCGGGTCGACCAAGTCGTGCCCCACCCAGACCAACACAAGAAAGTCGGTCTCGAGCTCCCAACATCTGCGCAATCACCAACGACAAACGAGCGTCCACTCGTCAGAAAACGGCAAAACGACCAACACAACGAAAAGCAAAAAGCATAACACATCAAAAAGGAGCATGCACGGATGTTCTAGACATAGAACTAACCCATTCCACGCTCAATCTCAACCGAATCTTGATCCTAACCCAGGGATCTACAACCTATGCTTTGATACCAAGCTGTCGCACCCCGACCCGCGAAATCCCAACCGGGCCGGGCGACGCGAACCGAAACCTAACAAACCGCGGAAAAATTTGGTGAGGGTTCCCTCTAACCTATTGGTCTCCCTAAACAATTTATCAACAAGTCCTCAATTAACAACAAACAATTAAGATAACCTCAAACCCAAGATTTACAATCCCAAAGTTTAATATACAAATCCTCAAATAGGGGAAGATCAAGTACAACATATAATCACTCCCATAGGAGACTAAATAACAAAGGTTCAAAAGCTATAAAGGATCACCACTCCTCAGACTCCGCCTGGCACCGCCGCACCGCCGACCAACTGCCCGATAGGGGCCACCAAAGAGGAGCTAACGCCTGTACTTGCAAAACGCAGCCCGGGTAGGAGTGAGCACTAAGCTTAGCAGGGAAACTACACTACGACACACAGAAGGAAGAGGGAAACACAACAGTGTCGCCCCCAATCCAGACTTGGGTGTGCAGCAAGGGTCGCATAACCCTTTGCCGGTGTCCCTAGGCATACCCAACCATGGTCACCCCAAAAGACTGGGCCCATCCTGGATACACCTAGTATCGTTGGGTTCCAACTATGGTCACCCAAAATGGACTGGGCCCACACTGGTCGCCGCTGCTACGAGGTTCCAGCTATGGTCACCCAAAACAGACTGGCCCCATACTGGTCACCACCGCGGGCAGGGACAGACACTGCCTGGGCCGGACTAACCCCCACAACCCCCAAAGAACAAGAACCGACACCGATTGCACCCTCAACATCTGGCTCGAGGCAGACACAACCCTCTAAACATCATCAATCAACAGGTGTACGAGTAATCTAGGCCTATCATCGTATTCGACTGTACACCACAATTCAAATAGGACCAAGCTACCCAACCCAAGTCCTAGGGCTAAATCCGAGCTTCCAAGCCTCGGGACGACGACCCACAGATCGCCCACGCCCTAACCTTATGCAACTAATGCACAAACAATGCATGCTATGAACACACGCATAAATAACAGTTAAGCATGCAGCAAAATGCGATGATAGCATGAACAAGGTCTGGGTTCGACACTCTGCCGGCCCCGGGTGGTGAACACATATTTAAGGTCAAGAACTGCTGCAGTGGTACACCACCAACTGTCAGCCAGTTCACCAGCAACCTGCATCGGGAAGCTGCCCCGCAAACAACAGAAGGCAAACCACACAATTAAAGGCCCTCGGCGCACGCCGACATGCAAGGCTATGGAAAGCAGTAGGGCCACTCGCCCACTTATTCTAAACATCCCAGGAGTCATCACTCTCCTGGTTCACCACTACCTTTAATATGGGGTTAACATGCTTAATGATATGTACAAATTATAAAGTTATAAGAAAACCGTACATACAAAGCCCCTCTTTGTCACCAAAGGATCGATTTTTTCCAAAGAAAAGATCGATCTTCTAGATAACAGAGAGCATCTTTCTCGTCGAGCCCAAGAAGATCGATCCTTCCTCCCATGAAGATCGATCATCCTCGCAACAGAGGGCATCTTCCTTGTCGAGCCAAAGAAGATAGGAAGATCGATCATCCTCGCGACAAAGAGCATCCCATGCTACCCGGGAACACAGATCGATCTTCTCCACCAGAAGATCGATGAGAAGATCGATCCTCGCTCGGGCTCAGCATGACCAACAAGAAGGATCGATCATTCACCACGAATGATCGATCTTGTTGGGTTCTCCGGTGAACCTCCGGCGAGAAATACCGTCGAAAAACTCTACCAAATCCCATAAAACCTTAGGATCTAGTAGTACGAAGGACTACGATTCCAAAACCGGTAAGCATGTTACAAACTAACAAACATGTAGGGAGATCTAAGCAAAACAAATCACAATCAATTCAAACTCATCAAAAATTGGAAAACAACGTAGGTAGGATCCCTACCTAGCAAAGAGCAACTTCAATCCCAGCTGCTAAGCCTTGGATCATCCTCAATCTCTCCAAAATCCAGCCGAATCTGAGCTCAAGAATGGCGGATTTCAAAAGGGATTCAAGGAAGAAGGTTGCGTCCGTTTTATAGACAAACGAACCGACCTATGAATGAAAGATCGATCCTTCACGACGATCGCGCCTTGACTTTCTGGCACTAAATGATCGATCTTCTAGCAAGGAAAGATCGATCTTCTAAGTGCAGAAAGCTAGACTTGGGCTAAAATGCAAGCCCAAGCCCGGATCTTTCGATCTCGGGTCCACCTAACCATTCTAATCAAACACTAACACAAACATGGTCAGTGTGTACACACGCGGGTGTGAAACAAACCGACAAGATGTAATTTACCAAATTACCTTTGCGGTCCACAACGAGCCACAGGGGTAGAGGGATAGGTCCTCACAATTGCTCCTTCTCATTGGCTTCCAAGCAGCCAAGAGAAAGTCTAGAGAGCCCCCCTAAGAGAGGAACAAGAACAACCCCAAAAACCCTAAAACATGCCTATTTATAGTCTAGGTATCACCTTAACTCGGATTAGATCTGGGTCTTTGATTTTGCTTAATTGATATCAAAGGATCGATCCATTAAGAGTGAAGATTGATCCTTTGAACCCAAAAAATTGGCTGCGTCCGAGTATGATCGATCATTCAAAAGGGAATGATCGATCATGCAAAATATGTCTCTCTGTCGCCTCTGCTACAGTGCAAGGATCGATCCTCTAGGGGAGGTTGATCCATCCTTCTGTTCTGCGTATTTACTCTTTTGCCATCAGATTGCGCCATTGGTAGTAAAAATATTGTAACTTATTCTAGAAAACTCGGAATCATGAACCGTAAAATTCTCCCGAAACTAGACTTCAAGAGCTTTCCAACCATATATGGAACATCATCTAGTTTTTCCTGAACATGTACAGTTTAATCTTCAAAGCTAACCCATCTTCGCTCCCTTGCTCCTTTGACTTCGCAGGTTCTTTATTTGTTCGTTTTTGCACTAAACTTGATCTAGTCTTCGCTGAGGGTCCTAATACCTAAAATGGGGAGAAGACAATCAAAATAGCATTGCTCGGAGACTAATGAAACCCAATTAGAACGGTGATTTATGCACTTTTCACGTCTTCTCACACCCCCCAACTTGATCTTTGCTAGTCCTCGAGCAAAGCAAGATAAAAGTAAAAATAAAGCAGTAAACCTAACTAGCCACTTTCATAGCTCTCACGATTGCACTTAGCATGTGCAACAAACCTTTAAAGCCCTGAATGGCCCCAATGGAGGAGTTATAGTCTCCTAAGGATTTCCAGTGATGATACCCACATATATCTATACATCCCCTTGACTATGCTATTAGAAATCCATTATGATATTCATCAACTCTAATGCATGACATAGAAATACTATCCATGAATATATCCTTCAACTCATAGTCATATAAAAGTATAGTAAGTCAAAACATATCATAACACATTTCCAATACTTCAACATATTTAATCATGATTCAAAAATAACTTTAACACTCTATTATGTGAATAATATTCCATATGCATCGGAGTATCCATTATATCCACACATTCAACCATTCAAGATTATAATCCTAAGTAAGCACATATTTTCCACTATCACATAACAATAATTGTTCATTTTTTTTTCTTCTTTTCTTCTTTTTTTTCTCAAGGAAATTCAACCATTTTACGCAAACAACATGCTGGTCAGGAACATTGCCCGGTTACTAAGTATGAAATCCTCATTTTCTTTCTTTCAGGGAGTTCAATTGTTTTATGCGAACAACACGCTGACCAGGCGTCCTGCACGGTTACTAAGTTGAAAACCCTACACTTTTTATACAAATACTTTTTACGAACAAAAAATTGCATGTGTTTATGTATCTTCTGTAACATGACAGAGAACTGTGAATCTATCCTAGTCTCATGCTCAGAATCTAACTTCAACTCCTAAGCATGTGAAAGTGCTCAATTGCATTAAGATATGTCAGGTCATTCCTAAATCATGGTAAAAGTGTTAAAGTATAGAGATAATACCATGCATAGTTAAATTTACTAAATCTTATATGACATATAAAGTTCTGAATAATTCATAAGACAAATTTCTAAATCAAGCATCTTTATCAATAACTATCATAATTTCCTTCTTCTAACATATGTCAAGGGATGTATAATGTCGGTTATCAAAAAACAATTATTAAGCATAAGCATGAAATTTATGAACGCTACCCCCCAACTTAAGTAGGAATGTCCTCAAGCACGGAAATAGGGTAAGGGATAGAGATAACATGATGATGCTTCTAATGAAGCAGTAACCTTGGTGATAAGTAAAACCGTACTTGCATCGCAGCAATATGCATACCATAGTATAGAGATCCTGGAAAAATAGTAGAAGAAATACCCTGTGATGGTAATGAAGTAAAGAATAGACTAAGCATGCAAAATTAGAGAAAAATTGGGCAGCATCTCCTCTATTTATTCAAGAAGCATAAGGGCTACAAATTTTCAATATTTACATCCACATCCACAAATATAGTGCTACATACACACGGGGCACACCCCCTTAGCCAACATCTACTGTATATAAATACTGTCAATCTGTCAAAATATACAAAAGATGAGCACGGGAGTACAAAAATATATCCAACCTCCATGCAAGACCAAAACAAGTCCCAACCATCCAAAAATACAAAACTGACCCCTAGATACAGTCTACATCAATAAGATCAAGTTCCTGGTACTACATTCACCTAAGCACAAGAAACCTAACAAATAATCAAGCAAATCAAGCAAGTACAAAGGTGACATGCAAACCGACAAGCTAGGATACAATATCATTCCTGCGGTCTCGGCTCTGCTGAAGTAGGAGGTCGATACGAGACAATAGCAGTGACAGGTGCAGGAGGGTGGATGGCATCAAGCCGCGCGCGGAGGTAAGAGATGTCGTCTCGAAGTTGAGCATCCCGGGCGTCTATCGCGTCCAAGCGACGATGTAAAGATTCATTTGCTGCTCGGATTTTTTTTTCCGTAAATGATCGATCATCCAAAGAGCGATGATCGATCCTCCAACAACACCCTCTCTGTCACAATTAAAATACAAAACCGATCGATCCTCCTATCATGGTAGGATCGATCCTCCTATCATGGTAGGATCGATCCTCCTATCATGGTAGGATCGATCCTCCTAACCCCGATCCGTGCCTCGTGGTGATCTCGCAAATGATCAATCCTCCAGGTGTCGATGATCGATCCTCCAGGGGTCGATGATCAATCCTCCATGTGTTGATGATCGATCATCTAAAACACCACGTTTTGTCTCTATAGGTGAACAAAAATGATCAATCATCTAGGTATTGATGATCGATCAGTATAATACACAAGTTATGTATAATTGTGGTGCAAAACAAGGATCAATCATTCTAGGGCGTGATGATCGATCATATGCATCAAAACACCAGAACTGAGTTAAAATTTGAGAATTAGGCTCTAACTACATATGCATTAATACTAACCCCCGGACATCTAAACTTAAGTAAGAACACCCCAATCTAACAGTCAACACAAAAATTCAGCAACAGCAAGTACGACATTATCAAACCATCAGGCAAAGAGCAACTTGCACACATTCAAATCAAACATGCAAAAAATTAGAAAACAAGCAAGCATGCAAATAAGAAAAGTTCAAATAAACAAATTAAAATCAAAGCAAAGATGGGTTGCCTCCCACCAAGCGGTTGGTTTAACGTCTCGAGCTCGACACAATGCAAGCTTAGCTAAAATTGAATTTGGGTGGTCGGTGGTTCCATGTAAAGAAATACATGGACCGAAGAATAGAGAAGACATGCAAACATAATTTATTAAAGAAGAAAGACAGGTCCCAGGTAATGAAATCATTAAAAATTTTAGTCAGTGGCCAATCACCATCATGCAAATCATGTGTGTTAATAAATCTGTCCATCATCAGATAGACTTTTGGTGGCCTATGGTTTAAAGTATAGAAATATATGCATTAAAGGATGGAGATGAGGTGCAAACATGCTTTATCAAAGAAGAAGGGAGAATTCATGGCAAATAATTCAATATAAGTTGTAGGCATTGGCAAATTATCTTCCTTCAAGCCATGGGTTTCAATAAATGGAGTCAGCATCAAGTGGTCCTTTGATAGCCAATGATTTAAAGTAAAGAAATACATGGTCCAAATAAAAGTAAAGTCATGCAGACATGCTTCATCAAAGAAGAAGGAGATGTTCGTAACAAACAAAGTACGTGAAAGATAAGAAGTCTTGCATAAATTTTCGATGAAGCTACAATCAAATTCAGCATGATATAAGAAATTCAGAAAAACAAGGTTTGGTACCGCATAATGTTCAACAAGTGTGGATGAAGTAAAGGGTAGAGGATCAAAGTGAGGTTTTCTAAAGGAGGTCTCACAAGGATCATCCAAGTCATCACATACATCATCCATCACATCAAAGACCAACATGTGATTTTTACATGAAACTTCAACAATATATGCATCAAGATTAGGTACTGGCATAATAACATCATCATGACTTACGGGAGGTATCAAATCATGCATGCATTCATCAATACCATTATCATCAAGAAACACCAGAGGCACCGATTCATTCACATCACAAGGCATATTATCATCGAAAGTATCACAAACCGGTAATACCTCAAAAGGAATCTCATCGTTGCATGCATCATAAGCATTGGTAAGATGAGCATCATAAGCATTATCATCCACATTAGGAGGAACTACCTCATTCACACAACCATCAACCTCATCATAATATGAACCCATCAAAGAAGCTAGTTGTCCAATTCAGGCTTCTATATTGACTATTAATTTTGAATGAGAATGTACAATTGGTGTTAGTGCCTTAAAACTCTCACGAACCGGTAAAACCCCAAAATGAATCTCAGCATTGCTTGCAACATAAACATTGGTAAGATGAGCATCATAAGCATTATCATCAACATTAGGAGGCACTACCTCATTCACACAACCATCAACCTCATCATAATATGAATCCATCAAAAAAGCTACTTGTCCAATTCGGGCTTCTATATTAGCTAATAATTGTGAATGAGAATGTACAATTGGTTTTAGTGCCTCAAAAGTCTCTAAATCGTTAAGAGTCCTTTCATCTAAAGATGGATCTACTTATGCTTGTAGTTCAAAGAGACTGAGAGGCTCATAACCATGTTGGGGTGATGGATATTGTGTTTGAGGAAGATAAGATGGTTCAAAACTAGGTGCAAAGTATTAGTCCGATATGCTTGAATCTTGTGGTTGAACATTATAATGATAGTAACCTTGGAATTGCCAAAAAGGGTATGGATGAGCACTCAAATCCGGATCATAGGTGTATGAATGCGAATCATATGTTGGGTTTGAGAAATCATATGTTTCATTAATATAAGCGGGTGCATAATTAGATGGTAAAAAGTAATCGTTCAACGTGGCACCCGGTGGAATATAATTATCGGCCATGTATATATAATTAATTAAACAAAGACTAAGTAAAAAGTTAGAAATACGTTACAAGGGGTTGGTCCAAGCACGAGACGTCCGTCGTCGACCGTAAACCGTTGATTCTCCTCACGTCGTCGTCTCCTAACAACAAGAAGATATAGCAATGTAAGTAGGAATCTTTTTTTTTAGATATGAAACAAAATTTAAACTAAGGATATATCCAAATAATATTAGACTAAGCAAAGCAATTCAATCATCTCCTATAGCACTCCCCGGCAACGGCACCAAAATTTTGATAGCGCTTGAAAAGTGTCGTGGCTTAACAAGTCTACTCAAATTTATAATCAAACTTCAAACTAACTACTTTGGGGGTAGCTAGCAGTGAGTCCGAGTCGAATCTACAGGGAATGCGTAGGAAAATAATTAAACTACTAAACTCAATCTAAGTATTCCTACCGAAAGATTCAGAATTGAAATTAAACTAACTTTATACTAAAGGATTGATAAATACGAGAAAAGATATCAGGGAATTCTTAATCAATAATTAGGATTCTACCAGGTCTTCCTAGGATTAGAATGAGCTAACCAAACTGAATGGTTTTTCTAATAGTTGATAGGTGAATGGCTAGTTCTCCCTATCACTCAACAAGTTTTGATTAGGATCCATTGTCAGTGAGAGCAATTATCTAAAAGTCAGTGACCTAATGATTAGTTATGATCACTACTAATGAATCCTCTGATCAGGATGAATTTATCGTGAGAAAATAGTATAATATGGATTTAGATATAAGATCAAGATGGTTCTAGCATATTGAGGTCGCCAAATAGAATGTATCAAGGATTAGTAGTTAACCTAGTGGTTCTAGCACTAGCGTAGTGGTACTAGCACTTAAGAAATCCCTAATCTTGAATTAAGATGAATAACAGATTAAGAGGCGGTCATAATGGTTCTAGCATTATATGTAATGGTCCTAGCATCACAAGACTCTTAATCTCGAGAAGAAAATCCTCACATCCATGGTTCTAGCATGAATGCTTTGATGAGGATCTCTAATATCAAGCCCTAACATGCTCAAGACCTAGATCTAGGCATAAAGGAACAAATCATTCAACCACTAATAATAAAATCACACCAAGTTCATAAAGAAATTAAGATCAATCCATACGAACCATTCAAAGAGGTATACAAGCCCTAAATTTTAGGAATCCCAAATAGAAACTCTAATTACATCATAAGAATCCCATGGTAAAAAGTTTAGCTACTCATCTTTAGGTTTGATCCGTGGATGAAGGTTGATGAAGCTCTTCCGCCATGAATTTCCTCCCAAAAGAATCTAAAAAGAAAAGTTAAAAAGAGGAAAAAGAAACTAAGAAAGATTGCTCCCTTTCCTTGACCTCTAAGCAGCCAAGAGAGAGTCTAGAGAGCCCCCCTAAGAGAGGAACAAGAACAACCCCAAAAACCCTAGAACATGCCTATTTATAGCCTAGGTATCCCCTTAATTCAGATTAGATCTGGGCCATTGATTTTGCTTAACTGATATCAAAGGATCGATCCTTTAAGGGTGAAGATCGATCCTTTGAACCCAAAAAATTGGCTGCGTCTGAGTATGATCGATCATTCAAAAGGGAATGATCGATCATGCAAAATATGTCTCTCTGTCGCCTCTGCTACAGTGCAAGGATCGATCCTTTAGGGGATGATGATCTATCATTCTGTTCTGCGTATTTACTCTTTTGCCATCAGACTGCGCCATTGGTAGTAAAAATATCGTAACTTCTTCTAGGAAACTCGGAATCACGAACCGTAAAATTCTCCTGAAACTACACTTCAAGAGCTTTCCAATCATATATGGAACATCATTTGGTTCTTCCTAAGCAGGTACAATTTAATCTTTAAAGCTAACCCATCTTCGCTCCCTTGCTCCTTTGACTTAGCAGGTTCTTTATTTGTTCGTTTTAGCACTAAATTTGATCTAATCTTCACTGAGGGTCCTAATACCTGAAATGGGGAGAAGACAATCAAAATGGCATTGCTCGGAGACTAATGAAACCCATTTAGAAGGGTGATTTGTGCATTTTTCACGTCTTATCACACCAAAACCTCAAGCGATTCAAAACCAATTTTCTCTTCCTCCACCACAGTCGAATCGAAGTCCAAATATTGATGATAGACTTGTGAAGGCTCTTGATTCTTTTGAAGCTTGTACTCAATTGGTTCATTCTCATTCTCAAGCTTTAGCTAAGATGGAAACCCAACTGGGTCAATTAGCTAATTCTATGTTTAGGAGAGAAGAGGGTAGATTACCTAGTCAACCGATTCCTAATCCTAGAGATCAACATTCTATTGATTCTAGCTTTGAACAAGTTCATTTAGTGACGACCCTTAGGAGTGGAAAATCATTTGCAAATGTGGAGAACCCCAATGACATATCATTAGAGCATGACCATGACATACATACATCATTACAAGATGAGCATGCATCACAACATTCTTAAGTATCACATAATTCACATCCTTCAATTGATTTGCATACATCATCATAACCAACACCGCCACCTCATGAGCCTACACTAATTGCATCTGAGCCAAACCCTAGGACCTACGTACCTAAAGTTCCTTTTCCTGAGGCCCTAGTAGGCCCTACCTCAACTCCATGCAAGAATCCAAAAACCGATGAGATGATGGAAGTATTTAAGAAAGTGCATGTCAATCTTCCGCTTCTTGATGTCATTAAGCAAATTCTGGCATATGCTAAGTTCCTCAAAGATCTTTGCACTCAAAAAAGGAAATCTCGATCGCATGTTTCTAAGAAAATCTTCTTGACCGAGCAACTGAGTTCCATCCTTAAGTGTGACCTTCCCCATAAATTCGAAGATCCGGGTATTCCTACTATTTCTTGCATAATTGGTCATAATGTCATCGAGGGAGCCTACTTGATTTGGGAGCTAGTGTGAACATTTTACCTTACTCATTATATTGTCAATTGGGAATAAGAGAACTGAAATCTGCGGCAATGATACTTCAACTTGCAGACAGATCAATGAAAAAACCTAGAGGTATAGTTGAAGATGTGTTGATCAAAGTAGACAATGCATTCTTTCCGGTCGATTTTGTTGTCTTAGACATGGAGCTGGGCCCACAACATACAAAATCCATCCCCATCATTCTAGGTCGACCTTTCCTTACAAGTGCAAATGCCTTAATCAATTGTTGAAATGGTGTCATGACCGTCACTTTTGGTAACATGGAAATACGATTGAATATCTTTGATACATCTAAGAATCATGCGTGTGATAAAGAATGTTTTATGGTCAATGCATGGACAAGTTATTCTAATGATGAGAGCTTAGATAGTGTACCATCAATGGTGGATAATGATTATGAAGCTTACCGTTTTGAGGATGTTCTATGCGATAATGATATTTTATGCAATGATGCTCCTTGTGATAATGATTTACTAATATATGAAGTATTCTATGAGGACATACCAAGCAATATGAATTCTTGTGAGAAAATACTTGAGGATAATAATAATTGTGATATCAATTCACCGGTGTATGAAGTTTTTGTTGAAAATGTACATATTTTTTAGGATGATTATGAGATTGACTTACCGGTTTATGAGGTGTTTAATGAGGATATTTCCGATAGTGTTGAGCCGATCTTGTTTGGATTGTATGAAGATTTACCAAACCCTAGCACCTGTGATGACATATGTCTTGATGTTGCACCAACACTTCATATGAGAAAGAATTTAGATGAGGTCTATCCCATTTTTGGAGAGTTTGAATTAGGTAACAGTGACATGGTTCCTTGGTGGAGGCATGGATGGGATTTACCATTATTCACACCACATACATCCATGATTATTGCCATGTTGTTCACAACACCCACCGCATGTTCCAAGTCATTCTCTTTAATCTTGCATACATATAAGAAAGATTGTAACCCTTTTTATGTGAGTTGTGACAAAATTTTAAAATGACTTATTTTGAAAGAAACATGGTTTTACCATTGGCATGTAAGTAAAGTCGTTAGAAGATGGCTTTTATCGCGGGTTTTCAAATGCTTCCATCACGTAGATGGAGGCTTGGAGTTTAATGAATAAGCTTGGAGTGCGTCGGGCTAGTGACGTTAAACCGAGCGCTTGGTGGGAGGCAACCCATATGTTTATCATATTTTGCATTTTTATTTTGTTTTTAGTTAGTATATGTGCTTTTAGTTCGTTTTAGCTTTTTTTGTAGTATGGTCTTGGTGGTGTCTTGCATGCTTGCTTAGTTATTGAAAATCATGATATGATGTGGGTGCAAGTGATGTGTGAATTCTATGGGCACATTCATATTTGTGGGCACATGGGGTTAAATTGCTGTATTTTTCATGCCTAAAGAGGGTAGTATTCATTAGAATTATGTATAGGATGGATTCTAGGTTAGTTGCTCTGTTCTACAGTTCTGAAGGAACCAGATCGATCTTCTTAACCTCAACAGATCGATCTATTCTGACCGAGCAGATTTGTCCAGGTCATAGGATGGAGCTAGATCGATCTTCTTATCCCATCCAGATCGATCTTTATCGAGCTTCCAGGAAAACAATCAAACATCCAAGCCTTCATCCCCAAGCCAGACACTCTTGTCATGGTTATCCTATTGCCGGCTTGATCTTGACCCTTGTCCTACCAGTCCTCCACTCCACCTAGAACTCCTAGAGCATGGGTAACTCTAGCTTATCCGTACTCGAGCCCTCGTCTCCGTCACCCCACCCCTACCCCCTTGTCATCCTCATCGTCGTTCCCTCCTCTGTTTCCGACGTAGAGCCCCGGCGTCATCTCCAAGCTCTTTCGGTCGTGCCCTCCAATGCCATCATTCCCGTTTCTATCCGGTAAGCGTCCATTCGTCCCTTCCTGCTCTCCGTTTCGTTCCTCCTCTTCTCTCCGAGCTTCCTCTACTTCAATCCACAAGCGGAACCCATGGCGAGTTTGACCAATGACGCCGACGGCCAAGGGCGGTGTCCTCTGTTGCTTCTCTCTTATCTTCTTTCCTCTCCTCCACCCTCCTCTATCCCTTATTCTTTTTAGCCGCAAGTTCCGGAACCCATGGCATTGCCATGGAGTTCGTCAGATTCTGGCACCGTAGACGCCGTGTTCCCTCTGCCGGCTCCCATCTCGCCCGTCTACCCTTGTGCCATAATTCCTCTTCTCCGTGCCTCTGTGTACCTTCTTCATCCTCGTCCGGCCATTAATTTCATCCTTGCTAGTGCCCATGTATCGCCACAACAACCGTGATGAGCGCCACTTGCACGGCCCCTACCTGAGCCCTCCGCGCCACTTGCCCCCCTGACACCATCTCATGGCGCTAGGACGCATTGGAGACCCACATAGCTGATTTACACCATGAGGTCTCTCTGATTCGCGCACATCTAGGCATTCCACAGCGTGCCCCAGCCGATCCATCGCACCCTTCCGACCTCTTGCTCCTTCTGCGCCTCGTCCATGAGCGATCATGTTTGCATGTTTCCTATGTCTTGCTTGTTTTGTGTGTACATCTTTTAGGCGTCTTGTACCTAGGATCATGGCATATGTGGATAGGCATTTTGTGAGGATGGTTGGGTGATATTTTATTTCCTTTTGAGGACGGTTATATTTATATATTGTATGCCCATCTTTATGATATAGCTATATATATATGTGATTTTTTATTCTGGGGGTGTGCCCCGTGGGATCGTGTGAATGTGCGACTGGATGTGCATGTGTGGGTGACTATATGCGGCTGTGTGATTGCAGATTATATGCATGAATAGTAATTGCTCTGTCAATGACAAATATTATTCTACACTTATGCTTCATGCATAAATAGAGGGAATGCTGCCTCATTTTTCTCAAAATTACACGCTTATTCTTTTATTTTGCTATTACCGTCATGTGGCATCTTCTCTCTACTATTTTACAGGGCTAGCAGCTATACATTGCACAATATCGAGTAACGAGACACATTCCACACGTCACTTGCATACCATGACAACACCAGGTACTACCATGCTGGGCGTTCATTATGGTTATCTCTACCCTATTTTATTGCTTTATCTTTATCACTTAGAGTAATTAGGGATAATTACATTTAAGTTGAAGGGTAGAATTCTAGGAATTCATGTTATTTATTTATTTTATGATAACCAGATTTTATACACCCCTTGGATTATGTCAGAAGAATGAAATTATGATAATTATTGATAAAAGTGCTTGATTTAGAAATTTATTCTATGATTTATTCAGAAATTCATATATCATATAAAATTTAGTAAATTTAGCTATGCATGGCATGAGTTCTATACTTTAACACTTTTACCATGATTTAGGGATAACTTGATAAATCTTATTGCACTTGCGCACTTCCACATGTTTAGGAGTTGAAATTAGATACTGAGCCTGAGACTGGGATAGATTTACAGTTCTTTGTCATGTCACAAAAGATACATGAACACATGCAATTTTCTATTTGCAAAAAGTATATGTGTCTGAAAGTATAGGGTTTTCAACTTAGTAACCAGACAGGATGCCTAACCAGCGTGTTGTTCGCGTAAAATAGTTGAATTTCCTGAAAAGAAAAAAAAAAGAAAAAAGAAGAAGAATGAAAATGATGAGAAAAAGGATTTCATACTTAGTAACCGGGTAATGTGCCTAACAAGGTGTGTTGTTCGCGTAAAACGGTTGAATGTCTTTGAGAAAAAAGAAGAAGAAAAGAACAGAGATTGTTATGTGATAAGTGGAAAATATGTGCTTACTTAGAATTGTGATCTTTACTAGTTGAACGCTTGGAAATAATGGACACTCTGATGCATGTGAAACCAAATTCACACACTAGAGAGTCAAAGTTATTTTTGAATCATGATTAGATATGTTGAAGTATTGGAAGTGTGTTATGACATGTTTTGATTTACTTTACTCTTATGTGACTATGAATCAATGAATATATTCATGGATATTATTTCTATTTTATGCATTGGAGTTAATGAATATTATAATGGATTTCTAATAGCATATTTAAGGGGACGTATAGATGTTTGTGGGTATCATCACTGGAAACCCTCAAAAGACTATAACTCCTCCACTGGGGCCACTCAGGGGTTTAAAGGCTTGTTACACATGCTAAGTGTAATCGTGAGACCTACGAAAGTGACTAGTTAGGTTTACTGCTTTATGTTTATCAAGTTGGAGGGTGTGATAAGACTTGAAAAGTGCACAAATCGCCCTTTTAACGAGGTCTTGTTAGTCTCCAAGTAATGCTATTTTGATCGTCTTTTCCTCATTTCAATTTTAAGGACCCTCAGCAAAAATTAGATCAAGTTTGGTGCTAAAACGAATAAATAGAGAACCTGCTAGGAGCAAAGGAGCAAAGATGGGTCATCTTTGACATCAAAACTATACCTGCTTAGAACGAATCAGATGGTATGCTATACATGGTTGGAAAGCTCTGGAAGTCTAGTTTCCAGGCGTTTTTATGGTACCTGATTTGGAGTTTGCTAGAAGAAGTTATGTTATTTTTAGTACAGAGGTGCAGAGAAAGAAGCTTCGGAAGAAGGCGATTGATCGCTCACAAACGTCGTCGTTAAAACGGATGTAAAACGCAATTTAGAAATTTATAAACCTTTCTTTCATCACTAAATTAAGAAGATAGAATAATGGTGAAATACGGGGTCGATCCTCAGGGAAAACTTGTTTAACAAACGAAGAAATCAGAATTAACTCTCAACACTCTAATCCTAAAGCGAAGAAGGATTGATTTAGGGTTTTTAGAAATTGATTAATTAAAACTAATTAAAAACGCGATTAACGAAATTAAAATAGATCAATGAGAGAAAACCTAGGGATTACTCAATCCACTTTAGTTTCACTTCCTGTACTCTCTAATTATCCTCTTGTCTCTTATCTCGACATTATGGATTCATAGCTTCTTAAGCTTACATGAATCCCTAAAATAATGCTATTGCTTCCCTAAGGCATAACCTATCCAAACTTAGCATAGATTGTCTTCGAACTTAATCTGAGTATAACCTATCTTCATCTAGCATAGAGTATCTCAAAGGCATACACAAAAGCAACATAAAAACCATCCTACGAATCTCTACCATCAAGCACAGCAATCAAGTAGGTCTGAATATACGTCGAGGAACTCTGTTCCCTCAACTCTTTATAAAATAAAACCATATTCATAAGATCATGTCTTTGAAAAGATACAAGAATCAAACTAGAAAATACAAGGAAGCTACACTAAAGCTTCATGAGATCCCTAAGTATAGAGTTTAGCCACTCATCTTTTGGATGAGATCCATGTATTTGATGAAGAAGGTTAGGGATTCACACCGCATCTCCGTCTTCTTCTCCAATCTGAATTCCTCTCTTTCTCTCTATGGGGGCCTCTGGTTTTTGGCTAACAAAACCCTTTTTATATGTTAATTCTCGGAATTAGGGTTTAGGGTTAAGTTAGACCTCAAGTACAACTCGGAATTCCTGGTTCAACCCTGACAACTTTTTCCAATCGCGATTGGGCTCAACCGGTTCGAAATTTGAGAATAAGTCCAACACAAAAGATGTAGATTTAGAAGTCTTCTGTCATTGCCCGAAGAGTTTTCAATATTTGGACTTAACTAGAATATTTGGCAAATATTCTTCCACGCATTGACGGACCAGTCTTCCAGCAGCTAAATATCTTCATCTTTTCCCAAACTGCTATCAATCCATCTGGAATATCTGAAAGTGTTCAACATGAAACTTGTATGTCTTGATGTCTACTAGCTGTCATTCAAATTTCAGAATATTTAGACATAAGGATAATTTCTGGTGAATATTGTGCTAACAGTCGACAGAGCAGTGTATTTCAGCATATTAACCGAATTTCTTGCATTTCTTTTCAAAGCATGATTAAACCTGAAATCAACTAACAAACTATCAAATACAAATACTCTAAGCCTAACAAAGGTAAATTAAGGGGTTTAAGTATGAATATTTAGTGACTCATCACACCCCCCAACTTACACTTTGCTAGTCCTCGAGCAAAATAAATATAAAAAGAAAGCAATAAATCTAACTAGTCACTTTCGTAGGTCTCACGATTGCACTTAGAATGTGCAACAAGCCTTTAAACCCTTGGGTTACCCCAGTGGAGGAGTTGTAGTCTCCTGAGGGTTTTCAGGGATGACACCCACAAACATCTATACATCCCCTTGAATATATCATTAGAAATCAATCACAATATTCATCAACTCTAATGCATGAAATAGAAATAATATCCATAAATATACCCTTCAACTCATAGTCACATAAAAATATAGTAAATCAAAACATGTCATAACATTTTTCCAACACTTCAACATATTTAATCATGACTAAAAATAACTTTAACACTCATATCCTAATTCATAAAATAAATTTCTAAAACATGCACCTTTGTCAAATCATATCCTAATTTCATTCTTTTGACATAATTCAAGGGATGTATAATATTTGGTTATCAGAAAATAAAAATAAAAATATATGAGCATGAAATTTATGAATGCTACCCCCCAACTTAAATGTAATTGTCCCCAATTACTCTAAGTCACAAAAATAAATCAAGAAGTAAAGGGTAGAGATAACCATAATGAACGCCTCAAAATAGATTTCTCTCTTTTCCAATTTTAGTTTAGGCATCACCATCATTGAATAAATACTTCCTTCCCCACCATAACCTGTCACAGAAATATATACCTTTCCAAAAAGATCAAATATAACAAATAAATGCCGGTATTAAAATCATAGAAAATTTCAGCAGAGTCTCCTTTGTATTTTCATGATATATTAATCTGTACAAACATTCATCACATAAAACTATACCATGTACAGATAAATAGTAAAGGAGATAATACATCAAAAATAATCTTCTAGACATCACAGATAAGGAAATAAAGGACCAAAATATCCAAGCAGGGCAACCATCAGTTAGCATCCGCAAAAAACATCATCACACACAGTGGCCGTCCGTGGCGAGATCAGAAATAAAATCGGCGAAAATAACGAGAATTGAACACCGGATGTTGCTCTAGGACGTCTAGAAGATCAAGGAATGCTCAACATGGTCCTGATTGAAGATCTATACCATCCGATCGGATATCGGATCACTGTAGCACCAGGATCATGTCCAGCAACAATCGGACGGCTGAAACTCGCCGGCGACGGATCATTGGTGAAACGTCGTCGCCAGAGGACGGGAACAATACAGGAAGAATCATGGAAGCCTAAGGAACGCATCTATGTAGTCTGATTGTGGAATTGAAGCTTCCAGGTGGGAGATCAGAGATGGCCGGCGCGGAGAGGTTGATTGCCGGAATTGCATTCCGCTGATCGGGGCTCAAATCAAGGATGGGGACGATTGAGTAAGGATCGTGGAAGGCTAATGAAGTGTTCTATGGGGTTTGATTGAAGAATGGGGCTTCCAGGCGGCGGATTGAGGGTGGTCGGAAAGGTGGAAACCGACGGCGGTTGAAGTCGATGATCCCGGCGGCAAGGAGTTGTTTTGATTGTGGAGGAAGCTTCGTGGTGGCATGAGGAAGGTTATGGAGGTGGTTTGGGGCGGTGAGCGGCCGTGAATGGCGGTGAAGACGACGGCGGGGTGGCTCATCGGCATCGGAGGAGAAGGTGGCGAGGGAAATGAAGGACGGGGATGAATAGGTGGAAGGTTGGCGGAGGTATCGGCGGTATTTTTAGGGGCTGGGGACGACCGGAGAGGTGGCGACGGGCGGCGGTGGTCGTCGGCTCGGGGATGAGCCGACAAGCCGGGACGACGAGCCGCGGGGAGAAGAAAAGAGCGAGAGGAGAGAGAAAATTCAAAGAAAATAAAGAAAATTCTGAAAAATAGGAAAAAGACGGAAAAAAATGAAAAAAATCATGGAAAATCCTAAAAATTAAGGAAAATATGGAAAAAAAATATAAAACTTGGGTTGCCTCAAAAAAAGCGCGCAATTTTAAGTCTTCGCTCGACTTCCCGAAAAGGTGCCATTATAGCATGGATCCGTCTAAATGACGGAATCGATCACCCCACTTAAAATAATTTCCTCCATATAATGCTTGAAACCAAACCCAACCCCACAGTAAATCCAGTAGTTGATGATGTAGGCTAACAAAGTTTTTCCTCCCAACAAGAGAACTAGAGACCCCACCCTCTATAAAAGGCAA
The DNA here is from genome assembly GCA_963920575.1 of Narthecium ossifragum. Lineage (NCBI taxonomy): Eukaryota > Viridiplantae > Streptophyta > Magnoliopsida > Dioscoreales > Nartheciaceae > Narthecium > Narthecium ossifragum. Next base: position 12,866,988 of record OY986971.1, on the reverse strand, counting down.
CCTATCGTAATGTTTCATCTTGCACCCCGGTCTACAGTATGTGTCCTCCAGAATAGTGAAACTATCAATCAGGTGAATCGGAAGTGAAAGGTCAAATATAGATAAAAGACGCGGTGAAAGCAGTGATGATGGTGCAGATATAGAGAAAAAAGGAGGTGGCTCAACCTTAGGATACACTGCCGCATCTGTGCAAAGGTGAGTGTCGGCATAATAAGCACACAATTGGCCCGTATCTATCATAGGTGCGGGAGTAAAAGATAGCGGTGAAAGGGGTTCAACCATCCCAAAAATAGTTTTTGTCTCCACAGTATGCCGATCGAGTGATTGGTCGGGCAAGATGTGTGTTTTGATATCATATTTCGATTGTGTAGTGTTCAAATTAACATCATCATCAGAATCAAAAGCATAGGCATTTACGATATCAGATAGCCTATCATTTTCCACTTCAACATCATCATCCTCCGAATCCTCAAACTCATACTCCTTTAGAATCACAGCCAATCTAGCATTATGTTATTCAACATTATAATCATCATTGTCAGAATCATATTCCTTCAAAATCTCAGATACTCTATCATTGTGCAGTGTAGCATCACCATCATCATCATCATCATCGTCAGAGTCATAATCTCTCAAAATCTCAGATAATCTATCAATCATTATAACATGAGATTTATCATCACAGCAGTCAGTCAAACTATCAACACGAAAGCATTCATTCTCACGCTCAGGCAAACATGTAGTCTTAAAGATGTTCAGTTTAACATGCATATTACCAAAAGAGACATCCATGACACCAGTTCGACAGTTGATATTCGCATTTGCTGTAGCCAAAAAGGGACGTCCTAAGATGATAGGCATGATTTTTTTACAATGAACAGCGGGTTCTATATCCAAGACGACAAAGTCGACCGGGAAAAAGAAGTTGTCCACCTTCACTAAAACATCTTCTACAATGCCTCTAGGAGTCCTAATGGATCTATCAGCCAATTATAGGCTGATCGGTGTCGGTTGGAGTTCTTCCATCCCAAATTCCTTATAAAGGTAGTAGGGCAAAATATTAACACTGGCTCCTAGGTCGAGAAGGGCACCATCAATCTGGTAGTCTCCTATGCAACAGGGTATGGTAGGAGTACCAGTGTCTTTCAATTTGGGTGGGGTGTCATGTTTCAAAATCGAACTGACTTGTTCAGGTAAAAGGATTTTCTTGTCCCCTTTGTATTTTGTCAGGCGTTTATGAGTGCACAGGTCCTTAAGAAACTTGGCATACGAAAGGATCTGACGAATAGCCTGAAGCAAGGGTATGTTGATGTTGACATGTTTGAACGTTTTAAGGATTTCCTCATTAGCTCTTCGAGCTTTGATGCTTGGGTACGGGTCCTTAAGGGCTGCAGGAAATGGCACTTTTGGAATGTATTTAGCTGGATCAGGCTCTCTAGAATCAGTTGGATTATAATTAGGTGGAAGAGAAGAGTAATCTTGAGTTGGACAATTGATCGGTGGATCGGGCGTTTGATCGTCCGTACTGACAGGTTCACCTATTTGGTCATCTACTGTTTTACCACTTCTGAGGGTCACCACGGCTTTGGCACTCTCAAAGTTTTGGCTTCCTACATAGTGCTGGCCTCTGGGGTTTGTTACAGGTTGACTTGGCAAGTGACCTTCCTCTCTTTTGGCTATAGTGTTAGAAAGTTGGCCCAGTGAATTCTCAAGTTTAGCAATGGATTGGGTATTAGAATTACACTGGTTCTCTATTCTAGACACATTATTCTGAATTTTAGAGATATCACTTTTTAGGTCACTTCTCATTCCACTAAAATTTTCATTTATGACTACAAGGATGGAACTCAAAGTGGGTTCATCAGATGGTTCAGCAGGAGAAGGCTGAGGCGTATTCTACAGATAATGTGGCGGGTACCCAGGATTTGGATTTGCAGAGGGTTTTAGTGGGTATTTGAAAGTAGAAGTATTGGATGTATTGTTTTGGCCTTGAAAGTTACTTGACTGTTGTGGCTTCCAACTAAAATTAGGATGATTTCTCCAACCTGGATTGTAGGTATTAGAATAAGGGTTGTTCTGAGGTTTGGAGAAACCATATGTAGCGTTGGCAAGTTCCTGAACAAAGTCAGGGAAATTGGGGGCCAGATGACAATCAGTGATATGATGACCAGAGTTAAGACAAAGGCCACAGGGTCCAAGAGAAGTGTTAGGCAATTGTTGAGCAAGAGATTGGCCTGTTTTCAACTGGTTCAAATCTTTGGTTAGGAGGGCTACTTGTGCGGAGAGACTTTGGAATTCAGAAATTTCATGAATTCCCCGAGAATTACGAACAGTGGTAGACCGACTCTTAGAAACTGAGGCTTTGTGTTATGAATTTTCAGCAAGGTTATCATACATTTCCCAAAGAGCAGGCCATGGCTTACTAAGAACAACACCCCCGCAGCAGGCTTCGACCATTGTCCTATAACGATCATTAAGACCATTATAGAATGAATGGGCTAACTGCCACTCAGGTACCTCATGATGGGGACACTCTCTAAGAAGATCCTTAAATCTTTCCCAAGCTTCATGAAACATCTCATCTTCATTTTGCTTGAAAGAAATAATCATGGTTCGATAATTTTGCGTTTTAATGATCGGGAAATATTTCTTAAGAAAGGCATCCTGAAGTTGGTCCCATGTTGAAATCGAATTTGGAGCTAAATTATGAAGCCAATGTCTAGCCTTGTCTTTCAAAGAAAAAGGGAAGAGCTTGAGTCTAAAGGCATCATCATTAAAATGCTGGAGTTTGAACATGGAAAGAAGTTCAAGGAAGCTAACAATATGACCATAAGGATCCTCATTTTCACGCCCATAAAAAGAAGGTAAAGCTGTAATCCAATTGGGCTTAATCTCATAATGAGTAGCATTAATAGGAGGTGGATTAATACAGGAGGCATATGTGAAAGGTCCAGGCAGAAAATGATTCCTAATTGGGCCTTCTATATGGTTATTGTTCTCATTGTTCCCCCCATTCCCATTATTATTTCCTTGCATCATGGTGTAGAAAGAATCAAGATGTAGTTCAGGAATATCAACTTGTGAAGATCTTTGACGAAATGACTCCTGGCGGATGGATCTAAGAGTGTTTGCAATCTCAGGATCTAAAGGTGTCAATGGAAAACTTAATGATCGCCTACCTTGCATATACTGTCAACCACACACCACAAAGAAAAGAAAAAGAAAACAGAAGTTTCGAAGGAGAGGAGAAAACCACGGAATGCCACAGCAAAAAGTGCAAGTTTAGGTGAAGAAAACATACCTGAGTGACGCGCGTCCGATCGATCAGGAAGATGGCCGATCGATCGGTAGGCCTTCCGATCGCTCACCTGGTAGGCCGATCGGTCGGTAATCCGAGTTGCAGAAAGCTTCTTCTCCAAAAAAACTGTTGCTTTAATGCTACGAAAATCCCGAGAATTGTCAGAAAAATTCCTAAAAGTAAACGAAAAATAACTGAAAATAAAAACCTAACTATGCCTAGAAAAAGAGCAAAGAGAAAAATCAGAAACTTCTTTGAAAAATCAAAATCATCCCCGGCAACGGCGCCAAAAATTGATCGCTCACAAACGTCGTCGTTAAAACAGATGTAAAACGCAATTTAGAAATTTATAAACCTTTCTTTCAGCACTAAATTAAGAAGATAGAATAATGGTGAAATACGGGGTCGATCCTCAGGGAAAACTTGTTTAACAAACGAAGAAATCAGAATTAACTCTCAACACTCTAATCCTAAAGCGAAGAAGGATTGATTTAGGGTTTTTAGAAATTGATTAATTAAAACTAATTAAAAACGCGATTAACGAAATTAAAATAGATCAATGAGAGAAAACCTAGGGATTACTCAATCCACTTTAGTTTCACTTCCTGTACTCTCTAATTATCCTCTTGTCTCTTATCTCGACATTATGGATTCATAGCTTCTTAAGCTTACATGAATCCCTAAAATAATGCTATTGCTTCCCTAAGGCATAACCTATCCAAACTTAGCATAGATTGTCTTCGAACTTAATCTGAGTATAACCTATCTTCATCTAGCATAGAGTATCTCAAAGGCATACACAAAAGCAACATAAAAACCATCCTACGAATCTCTACCATCAAGCTCAGCAATCAAGTAGGTCTGAATATACGTTGAGGAACTCTGTTCCCTCAACTCTTTATAAAATAAAACCATATTCATAAGATCATGTCTTTGAAAAGATACAAGAATCAAACTAGAAAATACAAGGAAGCTACACTAAAGCTTCATGAGATCCCTAAGTATAGAGTTTAGCCACTCATCTTTTGGATGAGATCCATGTATTTGATGAAGAAGGTTAGGGATCCACACCGCATCTCCGTCTTCTTCTCCAATATGAATTCCTCTCTTTCTCTCTATGAGGGCCTCTGGTTTTTGGCTAACAAAACCCTTTTAATATGTTAATTCCCGGAATTAGGGTTTAGGGTTAAGTTAGACCTCAAGTACAACTCGGAATTCCTGGTTCAACCCTGACAGCTTCTTCCAATCGCGATTGGGCTCAACTGGTTCGAAATTTGAGAATGAGTCCAACACAAAAGATGTAGATTTGGAAGTCTTCTATCCTCTCCCGAAGAGTTTGCAATATTTGGACTTAACTAAAATATTTGGCGAATATCCTCCCGCGCATTGACGGACCAGTCTTCCAGCAGCTAAATATCTTCATCTTTTCCCAAACTGCTATCAATCCATCTGGAATCTCTGAAAGTGTTCAACATGAAACTTGTAGGTCTTGATGTCTACTAGCTGTCATTCAAATTTCAGAATATTTAGACATAAGGATAATTTCTGGTGAATATTGTGCTAACAGTCGACAGAGCAGTGTATTTCAGCATATTAACCGAATTTCTTGCATTTCTTTTCAAAGCATGATTAAACCTGAAATCAACTAACAAACTATCAAATACAAATACTCTAAGCCTAACAAAGGTAAATTAAGGGGTTTAAGTATAAATTAAGGGGTTTAAGTATGAATATTTAGTGACTCATCAGCGATCGATCGGATGATGCAATCCAGATCGATTTGATTTTTGTATCAGCCGACTGGCCGCTACTTTTAGTATGACAGAGAGTTGACAGAGATCACTTTTTATCCAGATCGATCTGAGACAAACCAGATTGATCCGAACCTAGACATTTCAGTCATCCGTGAGAAGAAGATCGATATGAGCCCAAAGACGATCGATCTCTTTTGGCGATGTGGGAAATATTAATGGCTGAGATCTGATCCGAGTTAGGGTTTATCTTAGGCCTATAAATAGACCTTTTTGGGGGATTTTTGGCAGCCTTCCATAGACGAATTTCCTTCATCTCTTAGGGTTTTTCTTTGTTTCTTTTTCATAAATTTGGTGAGATCTTTGGTAGAAGATCCATGGGTGGGGTGTGGCAGTAACCTTCATCAACGGCTCTCCTTCCTAAGATGAGTAACTAAACCCTAGGCTAGGGATTTCTATGATGTAATAAGGAATATTTCTAGGGTTTCCTATGGATTTGAGCATGTAAACATATTCTAATGGTTTGAATGGATGATTCTTATTCTCTTTATATCTATTGGTGTGATTTTAATAGTGTGGATGAATGATTTGTTCTTATATGCCCTAGATTTAGGTCTTAAGCATGTTAGGGCTTGAGATTAGAGATTCTCATCAAAACATCTATGCTAGAACCATGGATGTGAGGATTTCCTTCTCGAGATCAAGGGTTTTGTAATGCTAGAACCATTACACATAATGCCAGAACCATCATAACCACTTCTTAATCTGTTATTCATCTTAATTTAAGATTAGGGATTTCGTAAGTGCCAGTACCACTACGCTAGTGCCAGAACCACTAGGGTAACTTCTAATCCTTGATACATTCTATTTATCGATCTCAATGTGCTAGAACCATCTTGATTATGTACCAATATCCATTCTTTGATGATATCATTGTCGACTAAAGATTGTACGGATCTTAGTTGAGCGGTAGGGGTTCTAGCCATTCACCTTTCGACTAGTTAAAACCGTTAATGCTCAATTGATTTGCTCTTATGTTAGGAAGACCTAGTTAGTTCTTTATTACGGATTAGAAATCTCTTGGCCGTTTATCTTATTATTATTTTGAATTAGTTTAATCTTAGTTAAGAGTAATTTAAACCCAAAAAATCATTTCCTTTATGAATCTTTTGATTTAGAACTATACGAGGTAATTAGACTTAATACTTCTTTTCCATGTGGACCGACTCGGATTCATTGTTATCTAAAGTAGTGAGTTAGTGATTCAGATTATAAATTTCTAATTTTAGCGTACTTGTTAACCTTACGATACTTTTCAAGGCGTGTCATGAGCCACGGGCCAGGAGTAAGATAGGGACGACGACGAGGGTGAAGCTGTGGACCGACTCAGATCCAGGAGTAGGAGGACAGGTCCTCACAACCCTTCTTCTTCTTCTTCCTTCCGATCGTGGGTGAAGCTGTGTGAGAGAGAGAGAAGCCTGGCATTCCCCGACGAGCCTAAGGGCGACGACGACGAGGGAGGAGCTGGTTTGACTATGGTTTAGCGGCATATTAGCATAGTAAGATAGGGATCTTGCGTTTAGCTTGCGTCGAGCTAAGTTTATGGTTTAGTGATGAATAAATTTTATATCTTGCAAGTATACGAATCGGTGCAATCAGTATAGCAGCAAGACGAGTATCGTACCCACAGAGATTTGTAGAGATTATTAGAGAACAGAAAAGAAAGAAAAAAAGGAAAGGAAAAATAGAAATATGAAGTCTCGAAAATAGATGATTTAATAACGAAATAAGAAAAGGATGGAAATATGATGGATGAATACTAAGGTTCCGATTTCACCATAACATCCTCATTCTATGCATTGAATCAATCGAGATTTCAGTTTAATTCAAAGGGCTCATTCTTCCAGTATGATGATCCGTTCGGCCGCGGTCTTCACCAAGTACCCTCAATTAACCCTAGCTAATGAACCCATAACTAAGTGTTAACCAAGAATCTATTAAGCTCTGAAGAACAATTATGAACCAAGAATACTCTTAGCTTGAACCCGGCCTCGACATAAACTCATTCATTCATAGATCCTGCAAGATTAGGGAATGAACCCTCGCCCAATCTCACATAAAACAATCTATAATACTTTTATTGGCCATATAAAGGTATTTAAGATCTCAGTTATAATAATGAATGAAACAAGGAAAATAAACTGATTAAATAAATATGATCCAATAACATAGAATGATTCAGTTAGGGCTATATCGGTACCTTAGAGAAGAAACTAGCCACTCATGTTCATCATGAAGACGACAAAAGTGTTCAAAGAAAAATAAAGAAAGAAAGACGAAGAAAACAAAACCCTAACGCGACTTCCTCTCCTCCAGATGCTCCAGAAAAGTCCTCCAAAAGATCCCCTTTGATAACCCTAAGTATCCTATTTATAGGCCTAAACTCGGGTTAGATCCAGCTCATTATACACTCCCTGCTGATCTGGCGGTCGACCGTGAGATCTCACGGTCGACCGTCAACTGTACAAAATAATTTGGAAGAGCGACGGTCGATCTTCGCATCGACCCTGAGAAGAATTTTCTTTAACAGAGGCTGACGGTCGATGCCAAGGATGATGCAACGGTCAACCGTGGGAATTTTTGCATGTGACGGTCAATGCGATGGTCGTTCGGGGGAATTTTTGAGCGCGACGGTCGACCGTGAGATCTGGCGGTCGACCGTCACTATTCATTCAGCACTGCGCACTTGTACGAAAAACAATGTAACTTCCTCTATGAAGCTCTAAATCACGAACCGTAAAATTCTCCCGAAACTAGACTTCAAGATCTTTCCAATCATATATAGCACATCATCTGGTTCTTCATGAGCAGGTACAGTTTAATCTTTCAAATTGATCCATGTAATATTTTCAGCTTCTTTACTCCTTTTTCCTGCATTTTCCAAACAACTATATGAAGCAACATATAGATATAAAAATAGTAATAAAGATGTTGATTAAGGATAATAATCTAGCAATTGAGATGGTTATAAGGCTATTTAGAGTGCACTTTCATGCACTCATCATTTAGTTTGATTTTTTTTTGGTTTCTTTGTGCTAGAATGTTCTTCTAGGATTGCTTAATATCTAATTGAAGTTTCATTGGGTTTTCATTGGATTTAATCCTGATTTAGGCATCTTTTCCTCATCTAATTTTCGGATTTTATGTTCTTCACTTAAACTGCTTGTTCAATCACCTTTCGAGGCGTTATACGGTAGGCCGTGTCGTTCCCCAGTATGCTGGACAGAGGTTGGAGAGGCACCACTCACCAGTCGAGACATCGTCAGACGGTCGTCAGAGAGGCTAATGCAGATCAGGCAGAGACTTCTGACGGCTCAGAGCCGGCAGAAGAGTTATGCAGATTAGAGGCGACGACCGTTGGAGTTTGCAGTCGGCGATAGAGTGTTCTTGCGAGCATCGCCGTATAGAGGGTCAGTCAGGTTTGGCAGAGGTGGTAAGTTGGCGCCGAGGTTCGTCGGGCCGTTCGAGATCCTAGAGAGAATTGACGAGGTAGCTTACAGCCTGGATCTTCCTCAGCACATGTCAGCTGTGCATCTGACATTCCATGTGTCGATGTTGAGGAAGTATCACCCGGACCAGTCTCATATCACCAGGGTGGATGACATCGAGCTTGAGACAGACACGACGTTCGTTGAGCAGCCAGTTTGGGTACTTGACCGGAGGGATCAGGTCTTACGGGGCAAGACGTTTCCCTTGGTCAAGGTACTGTGGAGGCATAGAGGCGTCGAGGAGATGACCTGGGAGCGCAAGGCGCGCATGCGGCAGGAGTATCCACATTTGTTTTCTTCTCGAGGTAACCTTTGTCAAGTCTTCTAGTGTAGCTTCTTTTTCTGTTTCCAAGCCCTACCTTTATCGAATCTCAGGACGAGATTTCCTTTAAGGGTATTAGGATGTGAGGACCTATCCCTCTACTCCTGGGTCGACTAGCTGGGTCGGGCCCGTGGCTCGTTTGCTTGTTTCGCGTCGAGCGCGTGATCTGATAGATCGCATTGTTTCTTGGGCCGCAAGGGCAATTTTATAAATTGCGCCTTATCGGTTTGTTTCACACTCGCGTGTGCACACACTGACCGTGTTTGTGTTAATATTTGATTAGAACGGTTAGGTGGACCCGGGATCGAAAGATTCTAACTTGGGCTTGTGTTTTAGCCCAAGTCTAGCTTTCTGGGCGAAGGGGATCGATCTTCCCTTGCTAAGGAGATCAATCTTTTAGCGCAAGAAAATTAAGTCGGTTTGTCATGAAAGATCGATCTCTTTTTGAGAAGAGATCGATCTCTCATAAGGCTGTTTGTCCGTCTATAAAACGAACGAGACCCCCTTCTTTGTTTCTCTTTTGAAATCCGCGTTCTTGAGTTGAGATCCGGCTGGATTTGGAGGAGATTGAGGACGATCCGAGGCTTAGCAGCTGGGATTGAAGCTGCTTTAGTCTAGGTAGGGATCCTACCTACATGTTTTTTCGGATTTTGTGAGTTTGAGCTTGGATGTGGTTTGTTTTGCTTAGATCTGATTATGTACAAGTTTATTTTCAATGAAATCATCGGTTTTGGACTGGTGATCCTTCGTACTACCAGATCCCAAGGTTTTTGTGGGGTTTGATGGAGTTTTCCGACGGTATTTCTCACTGGCGGTCCGCTGGTGAACCCATTCAGATCGATCTTTCCTTAAAAGATCGATCATTTGTGGGACGTCATGCTCAGCCCGTGCGGGATCGATCTTTTGTTGGAGAAGATCGATCTTTTCTTGGTTGGCATGGGTGGGGTTCGAGTCACGAAAAAGATCGATCCTTCTGGTGGAGAAGATCGATCCCTTTCGGTTGACTGGGACGAGGCTTTCCAAGCACTAAGAAGCTCGATCTTCTCTGGTAGAGAGATCGATCTCTTTGGTGGCTGAGAGGCGTTTTCAATGGGTTTTGCTTGCGGGGCTTCACTTATGCGGTTTTCTTTACCGCTTTATAACTTGTACATATTCTTGAGCATGATAGCCCCATAATGAGGGGTAGTGGTGCACCAGGAGAGTGACGACTTCCGGGATGTGTAGTTTAACACGTTGTACTGTTAGACTTGGTTGCCGGGGTTGTTTCCCGTAACATGCTGTCTTTTTTATGGACTGGCTGTAGTTGGTGGGTGATAAGACGTGAAAAGTGCATAAATCACCCTTTTAACTTGGCCTTATTAGTCTCCGAGCAAGGCCTTACTGATGGATTTTACCCTATTACAGGTACAAGTACCCTCAACGAGGATTGGATCAAGTTCCGAGCTTAAACGATGTCATTCGGGCCAGTTTTTATGAAGAAGATCGATCCTGTATTGATGAAGGATCGATCCTTTGAAGTGCTTTAAGAAGGAGCCAATCAGGACAACAAGGATCGATCCTATGGCATGAGAGGATCGATCATTTTTGCGCATTTTCTCAGTGACAGAACGCAAGTTCTGAAGGATCGATCTTCACCCTGGGAAGGATCGATCTTCATCGGGGCGCAGCCAGAATTCAAGAAGAAAAGATCGATCCTTTCCTATGGGAGGATCGATCCTTCACGGGACCAGCGATCACACGAAGCGAATGATCGATCCTTCACCCTATGAGGATCGATCCTTTGATGCCAGCTGAGCAAAATCAATGGCCCAGATCTAATCCGAGTGGGGGAGGCTTGTTTACTATAAATAGACCCCTTAGGGGGGATTTTAGGGGGCTTCTCTTAGTCTCTCCAGCCCTTCTAGGTTTCTTACCCAATTGAGAGGAGGACTTCTTGGAGGGAATCCATGGGAGGGGAGCTTCATCAACCTCCATCCATGGATCTAACCAAGATGAGTAGCTAACTTCCTCTATCTTGGGATTTTCATGTAGTTGTAGGATTCTTTTGTAGTTTTCCTAGGGTTTTTGATGTGTAATCTTTGGGATTGATCTATTGTATGGATTTGAGCATTATTTCCTTATTTTTGTACATGGATTTCATATGTTAAATGGATGAATGCCTTTCTTTGGTATGTGTTAGGACTTGTGCATGATAGGTGTTTGTTGTTTTGCCCCAATGAGTTGGATGTGCTAGAAACACATCCAATGACATTGGAAGGATTACTAGCCCTAGATTAGAAGTTAGGGATGCTAGAACCATCCCTATCTCTCTAATCAAAGGATCCATTCTATCTTTCTCTTGCATTGGATTCGAGGTGCTAGAACCATCTCGATCCAATGCCCGACTCCATGCAATATCTTTTTCTTGCGACGAATCGATCTTAATCGAAGGTTCGTTAGCGACGATAGAAGCTAATCACTCATTCGTCGACTTTGTGAATGTGATTATTTCCGGTGGATGATCCAAACCCGACTTCCGTCGAGCGATAAGTGAGGCTAACCACCCGCTTGTCGACTTCTTGATTTCGATCGTCCCAATTGGATTACACACCTTAATTCCTTAGGAGGCTACATTAGGACCTACAATGAAATAGAGATCCCAAGACCTCTCTATATTAGTTATATTTCTCTTCACTTAGTTAATTGCTTTAATAGACATTAATCCAAAACCCAAATCATTTTAGCTAGTTGTTTGGAGTTATCTATCGAGTATGTCAGTCAAATCTCATTTCCCTGTGGATCGACCCGGACTCCCGCTAGCTACGTAGTAGTTAGTTAGGATTCGGTATAAATTGTAAATCTTTGACGCCCTAGTCACTTTTAACGACGAGTGGTTTGGGCGCGTCAAGATTTTGGCGCCGTTGCCGGGGATTTGTTGATTTGAATTTCTTACTTGATAAATTCCTTCCTTCAATTAGATTACTTTATTTTATTTTATTACAAAATACCAAAAATAGAACGTTGCTTATATTGTATATCTTTTTGTGGTTGTAGGTGAAGCTTTCGGGGGGCGAAGCGACTCATCTACGGGCGAAGATACAAGGTTCTTGGACCAGCCCACTGTAATGTATTTCTTACCTTGTATGGTCCAAATTCCTATATGTATGAATGACTGATGAAGATGATTCAGATCTAGATATCACATTGCAAGCATTCCTAGATTCTAGGACATCTTCAAGCATACCCTTGCATAAGGATCTCCTTTTTCCTCAAGTCATGGATGTTCCCAACCCGGACCCCAATCCTAATGCCAATCTCGTCCCGGACCGTAGGAGTATGAGGGATTATTATGTCCCTACTACTTTTGCACCTCCATCGGGCATACAACAACCCGTTGTTCAAGCCGCACATTACGAGTTTAAGCCTCAATTCCTTCAATTCCTTCCAAACTTCCACGGCTTGAGTAATGAGGACCCTTACTATCACTTAGAAGACTTCCTCGAAAAGAGTTCCACGGTCAAAATCCCAAACTTTACCGAGGATGCTATGAGATTAAAGTTGTTCCCATTTACCTTGAAGGGCAAAGCCAAGCATTGGTTAGGATCCCTTGAGCCCCAAACGATCACTACATGGGACCAATTACAAAGTGCTTTTCTAGAAAAGTTCTTTTTTATCGCTAAGACTCATGAAATGAGAACCCAAATAGCAACCTTTCGTCAAGAAGATGACGAACCATTTCATGATACTTGGGATAGATTTAAAGAGTTTCTTAGAAAATGCCCACACCACCAAATCCCTAAATGGTCTCTTGTTGATTATTTTTACAATGGTCTTAGACTACGTCATCAACAAGACGTAGACACCGCGTGCGGTGGGGTATTCATGACCAACCCATACGAGGACTCATGGATCTTATTTGGAAAGCTTGCCATTAATTCCCAAAATCATGCCTTCACTTCGAGGAATATTAGGGATACTTCAAGCCCTAAGGGACAATCCAATTCTAGAGGAGTATTAGAGTTATCCGAAGCCACTCGTGTTGCACAACAAATTGATACTCTAAGTAGAAAATTTGATCAAGTACTTGCTCATTCTTTGAATCAAATTCCTACTCCTCCTTCTTCATCGAGCTACCCACCTAATTCTCCAACATTGGGAGAACTTTGCTTCTTATGTTCGACTCCCGGTCATCTAGTTACCGAGTGTCATTTGGCATGTGAATATCCGGAGCTCGTGCAAGAGCATATTAACGCAGTATTCAATCAATCCAAGCCTACCTATGACCCATACTCAAATACGTACAATCCCGGTCTTAGGGATCATCCAAATTTCTCGTGGAGAAATCCCGGCCAACAACCTCCAAATGCATACAATCCTAGGCCTCCAATTTCGGGCAATCAAGCCCCGAGCTACCCTCCTAGGTACCAAGCGCCATATCATTCTAATCCACCTCCACAAAATCAATCCACCTACCGGCCACCTCAAGCTCCTCATGCATATCCACCTCAAGCCCCTAATGCTTATCCCTCTCAAGTGGCGGGTTATCCACAATCCTCTCACCCTCCAAATTGGAATCAAAGGCCACCTGGGCCTTCTTCATACCAAGCCCCCTATCAAGCCCATCAAGCCCCTCAAGCTCCTAAACGTGATCCTTGTATTGAGGAAAGGCTTCTCAAGGCTTTGGACTCTTTTGAGTCAAGTACCCAACTTTTGCATTCTCATTCCCAATCCATTGCAAAATTGGAAGTACAAATAGGCCAATTGGCCAATACTATGGCAAGAAGGGAGGAGGGTAGACTTCCTAGTCAACCCATAGCAAACCCTAAAGGCCAACATTTCGTTGATTCCACTCATGAGGAAGTGCAAGTGGTCACTACCCTCCGAAGTGGAAAGATTTTTCCTAATGTGGAGATGTCCAAAGACACCACATTAGAGCAAGGGCATGAACCTCATTTACCAACTTCAATGAATGACTCTCAAGCATCACCTCATCATGCCCCTCATGATCCCTCAAGTTCATTGCCATCTTCCAAGAAAAATGAGCCTATTTCACTCGATCCAGTACCAACTAAATCATACATTCCTAGGGCTCCATACCCTCAAGCACTAGTTGATCCTCAAGCCACATCTCAACCTTGGAAGAGTGGCAAATATGAGGAAATGCTAGAACTTTTTAAGAAGGTCCACATCAACCTTCCCTTGTTGGATGCCATTAAGCAAGTTCCTTCTTATGCCAAATTTTTGAAGGACTTGTGTACCCATAAGAGGCAATCCAAGTCTCATGTCTCCAAAAAGCTCTTCCTAACGGAGCAAGTTAGCTCTATTCTTCAACTTGATCTACCTCCGAAATTGAGAGACCCCGGCACTCCTACCATTTCTTGCATAATAGGAGATCAATTGATTGAGGGGGCTCTTCTTGATTTAGGAGCTAGTGTGAATCTTATGTCATATTCCTTATTTTGTAAGTTTGGCTTAGGAGAGCTCAAGCCGACCTCAATGACCTTGCAATTGGTCGATAGATCTATCAAGACACCACGGGGTGTTCTTGAAGACATTTTAGTCAAGGTCGATAGATGTGTCTTCCCGGTCGATTTCGTTATTCTTGACATGGAACCGGGGGTTAGACATAAGAAATCCATTCCTATCATACTTGGCCGACCTTTCTTGGCTACGGCCAATGCATGCATCAATTGTAGAAGTGGCATTATGACCGTTACCTTCGGGAATATGAAATTGAAATTAAATATTTTTGATGCTACTAAACAATCTATGCATGGGAATGAATGTTTTATGGTTGATGCTTTGGTGGATGATGATATTGTTGATGAATGTGCAAATGATGTAATGATTGCGAACTTTGATATAGATGATTCGTGTGAATCCTTTGTGGATGCTTGTGATAATTCTTTATCGAGTGGTGATGATGTGTTGAATTTTGATGATTTGCCGAGTGTTGATGAGGATTTTCCGGGTTTACGTGATGAAGTGTTGACTTTTGATGATTTTTCGATGGTTTTCAATGTGTTGCAAGATGCGGATTTACCCACTTCGGAATTACTCGATGAATTTGAACATGCTTGTGCCATGGCCTTTCGAAAAACTTCTTTTGAGCCATTGCCACCTATATCCTCCACACCGGCACCCCCATCTTTGATTAAGCCACCAACCTTAGAGTTGAAACCCTTGCCATCCAATTTGAAATATGAGTATCTTGGGCCAAATTGCTCCCTTCCGGTAATCATATCTTCATCCTTGACTCTTACACAAGAGGGAAAACTCATTAAGGTGCTCACCAAGCACAAGAGGGCCATTGGGTGGTCCATTGCCGACCTCAAGGGGATAGATCTATCTATATGCATGCACCGCATACATTTAGAAGATGAGTCTAAAAGTGTCATTGAGTTCCAACGTCGATTGAACCCAAACATGAGGGAAGTTGTGTTGAAGGAGGTCTTTAAACTCCTTGAGGCGGGGGTCATTTTACCCATCTCGGACTCCAAATGGGTGAGTCCAACCCAAGTAGTGCCCAAGAAATCGGGCATTACCGTGATTAAGAATGAGAGGGGAGAAAGCATTGCTACTCGCCAAACTACGGGATGGCGAGTATGTATTGACTACCGGAAGTTGAACTCATTCACTAGGAAGGACCATTTTCCACTTCCTTTCATTGACCAAATTTTGGAGAGACTTGCCGGGCAAAGTTTCTATTGTTTCCTTGATGGCTACTCCGGATATAACCAAGTGGCAATTGATCCTAAGGACCAAGAGAAAATGACATTTACTTGTCCTTTTGGTACATTCGCCTATCGGCGTATGCCCTTCGGTCTTTGTAATGCACCGGCAACGTTTCAACGTTGCATGTTAGCCATCTTCGGAGACATGATCGAACACTTTCTAGAGATCTTCATGGATGACTTTTCAGTCTTTGGCCAATCATTTGACTCTTGTCTTGAGAATCTTACCAAAGTCTTAGCTAGGTGTGAGGAAACAAACCTAGTCTTGAGTTGGGAGAAGAGTCATTTTATGGTAAATGAGGGGATTGTGTTGGGCCATGTTGTTTCAAGTAGGGGGATAGAAGTTGATAAGGCCAAACTTGAGCTCATCTCTAAACTTCCTCCTCCATCATCGGTTCGCCAAATCCGATCTTTTCTTGGGCATGCGGGTTTTTATCGTCGCTTCATCAAGGATTTTAGCAAAATCTCTCGTCCTCTTTGTGCCTTACTTGCTAAAGACGTTCCTTTCATCTTTGATGACCCTTGCATGCATGCCTATATCACTCTTCGTGAGGCCTTGTCTTCCGCACCCATTGTGCACGCACCCGATTATTCACTCCCGTTTGAAATCATGTGCGATGCCTCGGACCATGCCGTGGGCGCTGTTTTGGGCCAACGGATTGATAAACTCCCTCATGTTATATGCTACGCTAGCAAAACCTTGAATGATGCTCAAGTCAATTACACGACTACCGAGAAAGAATAGCTAGCGGTAGTCTTCTCTTTGGAGAAATTTCGATCCTACCTCCTTGGTTCCAAAATCATTATCTTCACCGACCATGCCGCTTTGCGGTATTTGTTCTCCAAGAAGGATGCCAAGCCACGCTTACTTCGATGGATCTTGCTTCTCCAAGAGTTCAATCTTGAATTTAAGGATAAAAAAGGCTCCTCTAATGTGGTAGCGGATCATCTCTCTAGGCTATCGTCCGAGCACATCTTAGACTCCATTCCGATCAATGAGTTGTTCTCGGACGAGCATCTTTTGGCCATCGATCAATTTCCCAAGCCGTGGTTCGCTCATATTGTCAATTATCTCACCACCGGGCAAATTCCACTCTTTTGGTCCAAAAATGATCGTAATAAATTCTTCTCACATATCAAGAACTATTTTTGGCACGATCCATACTTGCTCAAACGATGCCCGGATCAATTGTTGAGACGGTGTGTTCCCGAATCGGAAGTTACGTCCATCCTCACTCATTGTCACTCTCATCCTTGTGGTGGACATTTCTCCGGTAGGAAGACCGCCGCTAAAATCTTTGAATGCGGTTTCTATTGGCCTACCATATTCCGTGATTCTCACAATTTTGCCAAAGCTTGCCTCCGGTGTCAACAAGTTGGCACAATCTCTAGACGAAATGAAATGCCCCAAACTCCCATTCTTGTGTGTGAAGTTTTCGATGTGTGGGGTATTGATTTTATGGGTCCATTCCCTCAATCAAATGGCTACTTATACATTTTGGTAGGGGTGGATTATGTTTCCAAATGGGTGGAGGCAATTGCCACGAAAACAAATGATCATAAAGTTGTGTTGAAATTCTTGCATGCCAATATCTTCACTCGTTTCGGTTTCCCGAGGACCATCATAAGCGATGGTGGCCCTCACTTCACTAACCGGCATTTTAAATCTCTATGTGAAAAATATGGAATTACCCATAAGGTAGCCACACCCTACCACCCTCAAACTAGTGGCCAAGTTGAGGTGTCCAATCGCGAGATCAAGCGGATCTTAGAAAAAGTTGTGAGAATCGACCGGAGAGATTGGGCTTTTAAGCTCAATGATGCCTTGTGGGCCTATCGAACGGCCTACAAGACGCCAATCGGGATGTCGCCATTCCGATTGGTCTTTGGAAAACCTTGCCATCTCCCGGTAGAGATTCAACATAAAGCGTTTTGGGCAATTCAAGCTCTTAATTGGGACCCTAATGATATTTCAAGCAATAGGAAACTCCAACTCCATGAGCTCGAAGAAATTCGAAATGAGGCCTACGAGAATACCAAAATTTACAAGGCCCGGACTAAAGTTTTTCATGATAAACTCATAGTTCGGAAAACCTTTGATGTTGGGGATAAGGTTTGGCTCTACAATTCACGTCTTCGGCTTTTCCCGGGAAAACTTAAGACTAGGTGGGATGGTCCATTTAATGTCACTAAGGTTTTCACCCATGGGCATGTTGAGCTGCAAAATCCTTTTTCGGGTGCTACATTCACTGTTAATGGTCAACGTTTGGAACCTTATATTCATAGCTTCCCTCTTGACATCACCCTTGAGCCAACCGTTATGTTGGCGGAACCGTATGATACTTGAGCTTTATTGCGTCTAGCTATAGACGGTAAATTTAGCGCTTGGTGGGAGGCAACCCATCCTTTCTTCGTATTTTTCTGTTTTTACTTGTTATTTCTTCTTTGCATGATTGATTGTTTTTCCCATTCTTTGCATGTTTGATTTTGGTGTGTTTTTTTGATTTGATCTTTGTTGGAATAATTGTGATGTCAAGATGGTATGTTGAATTTGTGGGATGATTGATGTTTTGTTTGGTTTGGAGGGCTGTTATTGTGGTATTTTAATGCCTAAGGAGCCTAGTATTCTTGTTTGGGGTGTTTGGGGCAAATTCCCAGGTTTTCAGCCCAGTTTTGCAGTTTGGTGCATAAAAGAACGATCCTCCAAGCGGAGAGGATCGATCCTTTATGCCCGATGGAGTTACGATGGAACCTGGGGGTGAGAGGATCGATCCTTCCATACCCCCATGATCGATCATTTTTGCGAATTAATTCGTGACAGGGGATTGGTTTTGAGAAGATCGATCCTTCAATCCCTGATGATCGATCATTTTTGCGAATTTTTTCGTGACAGGGGATTGGTTTTGAGAAGATCGATCCTTCTCTAATAAAAGATCGCTCTTACTCACTTGGACACGTCAGCACGACTTAAGTTGAACCGTTATGATGCTGACACGTGGCAAAAAGATCGATCTTCCTCTTTAGGAAGATCGATCCTTTGCGGGGTTTTGTAAAAAAATATAAACTCCAGCGGATCGACTTAGGGCTCACAAGCCCTAAGATCGATCCTCCCCCTTTCTTCCCTCAGGAGACGACGCCGCCCCGCCCTTCTTCGTCTCCGCCTCCGACGCATATCGCCGCCGCCGTCCATCGAGCCGCCGTCCCTCACCTCCCAGTGCCTCCACGACCTTTCCCCCTCACTCCTCCTCCATCATTCACCCCCGGCGCCATCCACATTTCCTCATTTCCTCCTTTCCTCGCCTCCGACGCAAGCCGCCGGCGCACGACCTCTCCCCTTCACTCCTCTACCCTCAATAGACCCCGGCGCCATCCACATTCCTCCCTCACCTCCCACCGGCGCCGTCGCGTCGTCCAAGCTCCTCTTCGCCGGCCACCTTCGCCGTTCCACTTCACCCCAAGGCGACCTATTCCTCTCCACTCATCTCCAATGGTTCGCAAGCAGACCGCGACGACCAAGAAGGCCACCGGGAAGGGCAAGGCCGCCGCTTCGTCCTCCACACCACCGGCATGACCTCCCTCGGCACCTCCACGTCAATCTTCAACACCTCCGGCGCTTCCATCATCTCCACAGCAAGCTCCCACACCTCCGGCTTCACCGTCTTCCCCACCAGCCTCACCCATTCGAGCGTCCATACCTCCATCCTCATCGTCCCGGCCAGCAAGGACTCCGAGGGCGGCTTCCACATCCTCCACACGTTCCCTGGCTGCACCACCCACGGCTCCGGCAACCTCCAAACGCAAGAAGGCAGCTCCAACCAACCCTCGCCAGTCCAAGAAGATCAAGAAGCAGACACGGCCATCCACTGCGCCCACGCTCATCCGAGGTCTCCATCCAGAGTGGCAGCGGGAGGTAAACCTCGAGTTTACCTTCAATGTGGAGCACTTTCGTACTGTAGAGCATGCTCAGGACTCCATTGAGATGTTGGAGAACCGTGGTCTTCTACCTCTTTGTACACCGGAGACCACGGTGTACCCTAGGCTTGTCTGCATGTTCTACCAGAACATGACAGCCATCACCTACGGGGATGAGCGCGACGACGCTGTTGATGCTTATTAACCCTGCCTTGGTTTCACGTCCATTATTGACGGGGTCAGCGTTACCGTGACGGCCAAGACCGTATCCGAGATTTTGGCTATTCCGATGCGCTGCCCTGATCTTTATAGGGTCCAGGTTGAGGACTTATACCGTCATCCCAGCGAGGCCCATCTTGTCCTTAACCCGGATCACATAGGCGAGGGCAAATTTACACGGGCAGAGCTTTCGCCTCAGTTCTGGCTGTTCGACGATATACTGCGTCGCAATGTCTTCCAGAATGGCCATGACCAGTATCGAACTGGTCATTGGCTTGGCATTCTGTGGTTGTTGGCCAAGGGGTGGGCGGTCAACATACCCCAGATGATTTTAGAGGACATGTTCCATTTTTACGGCGGGGCAGTCAGAGACAAGACAACAAGCTTTGCCAAGAAGGCCGCGCCGCACCCGTGCCTTATTTCAGCATTTCTATCAAGCCAGGACTTAGTCCCCAAGGGCGAGCCGACCGTTTCCGACGAGGCCCTCCGCTTTGCGCGCTTCGGTGGCCCCACCTGGGGCAAGGTCCTCGGCCATATGAGGAAGGCCGGGGCACCTTTCCGGCAGCCGCGTCCTCGGTGCCCCCCACCTGAGTTCGGACCTGTAGAGCACCCTACCATGGGTGAGATCTATAGGGAGCACCGGGCGTTCCAGTCCGCAGTACTGCAGCGGCTGGACGAGGTAGACGCGCGCCACGCCGCCCTACGTCAGGACCACGCCGCCCTACGTCAGGACATCGCCGCCCTACGCCAGGACACCACCTCACTTCACTTGGTCGCGTCGACTATCCTCGCCCGTCTCGATGCCATCCACCCACCACCTCCGCCGGTCACTGCTATTGTGCCTTACCGACCTCTTCACTTTCCAGAGCAGAGACCTCAGGGATGATAGACTGTATTTAGGGGTATTCTGTATTTTCTGGATGGTTAGAGTGGATCTCTTTTTGTGTTGGGAGGGTGGGTAACTTTTTGTATTCCACTGCTCTATCTTTGTATATGGTTGGCTTCGATGTTAGTGATTATATATATGCATAATTTTTGGTATGGGGGTGTGCCCCGGGTGTGTCTGTCTGTATGTGGATGTATGTATATGGATGTGGATGAATGCTTGTAAATGATGATTGAGGTGGTTGCATTTCTGTATTTTCATTTTGAATGAATGTAACATGTTGGATGCAAATGGCATCTTTGTACAGCCCTTGGGCGTATTGAATAAATAGAGGGAATGCTGCCCAATTTTTCTCAAAATTTGTCATATCTATTTTTTTATTTCCATAATGCTATGGTGGGTATTTCCTCTATGTTTTTGCAGGGCATACGAGCTATGGATAACAACACAAAATACTACATTTTGACATCACAATAATACGGTTTTTCACGACTAACCTTGACTCTAATTCCTGTCATATCTTTCGTCAAGGTCACATTTTCGCCCATTTCGTCACAAGGTTATCTCTACACTTTACCCTTCTTCCGTGCTTGAGGACAAACCCGCTTAAGTTAGGGGGTATGATTGCATCATGTTTATAGATAACCTGTGATCGATCTACAGTTAGTCACACGTTTATTTGATTGGTAAATATGTGAAAAATTTTCAACGATTATGATTGCATCATGTTTATAGATAACCTGTGATCGATCTACAGTTAGTCACACGTTTATTTGATTGGTAAATATGTGAAAAATTTTCAACGATTATGATTGCATCATGTTTATAGATAACATGTGATCGATCTACAGTTAGTCACACGTTTATTTGATTGGTAAATATGTGAAAAATTTTCAACTCTTATGCTAGCATGGATGACTATTGCGTAATTCATCTTGATTCCCATGCCTTGTAAAATTTGGCGAATCATTTCATGAGTAATGTTATTCTTCTACTTTAATTCTTCTTGCCATGCATTAAGGACATTTAAGTGATCCAATCCACTTGTGCACTTACACATGTATGAGGGGGCAAGTAGTGTTTGATTGGGGGACCTTGATAGATTGGGAGTCCAAGGCTATTTACACTCGATTGAGATGACTTGTAGTAGGGTTCGAAGCCAAGTTAGAGGCTGAGAGCCAGGTTAATAAAAGTGACTAGTCTTGATTTGTAGCCTTCTAGGCTCGAGTAGTTAGACCAGAGGGGTGCTTCAACACCTAATGCCCCAAAGGCATCTGGCTTGGGAGTCATTGATCTAACACTCGTTAAATGGGCCTAGTAGAAAGCTTAAGGGATCAAGGCATTGCACGGTCACACTAGTATCAAATAAAAGCTTGTTGGTCAGCTGTGATTCGTGGCCTGCTAGGTTCGGGAAATTAAGCCCGAGGGGTGTCTCAACACCCAGTGCCTTTAGGTCATCTGACCGAGGAGCCACTGGCCTAAATCCTGTTACATGGGCCTAGTAGAAAGCCTAAGGGATCATGGCATTGCACGACCACTGGTTTTAGTCAAAGAAAAAAAAAAGAGAGAAAAGAAAAGAAAGAAGAACAAAGATTTTACTTTAAATAAAAACTTGTCATTTGTTCAACCGGTGTAAAGCACTAAGGATGTCTAGTTTTGATGGGAACCCTACTTGAATGACTATGAGACCCCGAATACTTGAGTAGCGACTTTCACTACACGGATCGCTTAGATGAGCTTTAATCTTGTTCAAGTGCTTTGAAGTGTTTGAATGATGCTATTGATGGAATTATTCGCTTGCATTTTACTTGTGCTATGGGTTGATGGATGGAGCTATGCATTTGAATCTATGTGTGCATATGAATGAATTTTGATCGTATAAGAACCAAAGCTTTATGAGAAGTGACTAATTGTTGAACGGGGGATTGCACTTTTTGAGTTTCTTATTTCTTCTCTTTCCCTTCTAGTTATTTTTCTTTTGCTTTGCTCGAGGACTAGCAAAGTTCAAGTTAGGGGGTGTGATAAGACGTGAAAAGTGCATAAATCACCCTTTTAACTTGGCCTTGTTAGTCTCCGAGCAAGGCCTTACTGATGGATTTTACCCTATTACAGGTACAAGTACCCTCAACGAGGATTGGATCAAGTTCCGAGCTTAAACGATGTCATTCGGGCCAGTTTTTATGAAGAAGATCGATCCTGTATTGATGAAGGATCGATCCTTTGAAGTGCTTTAAGAAGGAGCCAATCAGGACAACAAGGATCGATCCTATGGCATGAGAGGATCGATCATTTTTGCGCATTTTCTCAGTGACAGAACGCAAGTTCTGAAGGATCGATCTTCACCCTGGGAAGGATCGATCTTCATCGGAGCGCAGCCAGAATTCAAGAAGAAAAGATCGATCCTTTCCTATGGGAGGATCGATCCTTCACGGGACCAGCGATCACACGAAGCGAATGATCGATCCTTCACCCTATGAGGATCGATTCTTTGATGCCAGCCGAGCAAAATCAATGGCCCAGATCTAATCCGAGTGGGGGAGGCTTGTTTACTATAAATAGACCCCTTAGGGGGGATTTTAGGGGGCTTCTCTTAGTCTCTCCAGCCCTTCTAGGTTTCTTACCCAATTGAGAGGAGGACTTCTTGGAGGGAATCCATGGGAGGGGAGCTTCATCAACCTCCATCCATGGATCTAACCAAGATGAGTAGCTAACTTCCTCTATCTTGGGATTTCCATGTAGTTGTAAGATTCTTTTGTAGTTTTCCTAGGGTTTTTTATGTGTAATCTTTGGGATTGATCTATTGTATGGATTTGAGCATTATTTCCTTATTTTTGTACATGGATTTCATATGTTGAATGGATGAATGCCTTTCTTTGGTATGAGTTAGGACTTGTGCATGATAGGTGTTTGTTGTTTTGCCCCAATGAGTTGGATGTGCTAGAAACACATCCAATGACATTGGGAGGATTACTAGCCCTAGATTAGAGGTTAGGGATGCTAGAACCATCCCTATCTCTCTAATCAAAGGATCCATTCTATCTTTCTCTTGCATTGGATTCGAGGTGCTAGAACCATCTCGATCCAATGCCCGACTCCATGCAATATCTTTTTCTTGCGACGAATCGATCTTAATCGAAGGTTCGTTAGCGACAATAGAAGCTAATCACTCATTCGTCGACTTTGTGAATGTGATTATTTCCGTTGGATGATCCTAACCCGACTTCCGTCGAGCGATAAGTGAGGCTAACCACCCGCTTGTCGACTTCTTGATTTCGATCGTCCCAATTGGATTACACACCTTAATTCCTTAGGAGGCTACATTAGGACCTACAATGAAATAGAGATCCCAAGACCTCTCTATATTAGTTATATTTCTCTTCACTTAGTTAATTGCTTTAATAGACATTAATCCAAAACCCAAATCATTTTAGCTAGTTGTTTGGAGTTATCTATCGAGTATGTCAGTCAAATCTCATTTCCCTGTGGATCAACCCGGACTCCCGCTAGCTACGTAGTAGTTAGTTAGGATTCGGTATAAATTGTAAATCTTTGACGCCCTAGTCACTTTTAACGACGAGTGGTTTGGGCGCGTCAGTGGGGTTACCACTACAGCAGTCCCTTGCCCTGTTTTACCTGTTAACCACCCCGAGCCGGCAGGATGCCGAGCCCAGACCTTGTTTTTTTTATCGTCACATGTGTTGCATGCTTATCTGCTTTCCTGTGTGTGTTCATAGCATGCATCTGGTTGTGCATTAGCTTCATAAGATTAGAGGGTAGGCGATCTGTGGTATCACCGTCCCGAAGCTTGGAAGCTCGGATTTAGCCTTAGGGGCGGGGCTGGGTAGCTTGGCCAAGGTTTGAATGGTGGTGTTCAGTCGATTTCGATGATAAGCCTAGATGACTTGAACACCTGCTGTTTGATGATTTTAGAGGTCGTGTCGGCCTCAAGTCGGGTTCTAAGGTGTAGCCGGTGTCCGGTTATAACAACTCTTGAGTAGAGGGTATGTCTACTCAGCGGTGTCATTTCCTGTCAGCAGTGCTGATTTCCTGCTTGTGAGTCAAAGTGTTGGTTTCCTGCTTACTGAGCGTGACCCGTCGTGTGACCAGCTCGACTGGAAGATCATGATTGTGGACCTCAGGGACACGTGGTGGGGTTATGGGACCCATGTGTACACCCAGACCTTGCTAGAGGGCGACACTGTTGCGTTTCGCTCTTCCTTCTATGAGTCGTAGTATAGTTTTCTTACTAAGCTTAGTTGCTCACTCCTACCTAGGCTGCGTTTTGCAGGTGGAGGCGTTAGCTCCTCTTCGGTGGCCCCCACCGGGCAGTTGGTTGGCGGTACGGCGGCGCCTGACGGAGTATGAGGAGTGGTGATCTTTCTGTTTCTGAACCCATGTATAGTTAGCCTCCTACGGGAGTGTATAAATGTTTGTAACTGATTTTCCCCTTTTCGAGGTTTTGTAGTTTTGTACTTTGGATTTGTAATGTTTGAGTTTGAGGTTTCTGTTGATGTTAGAATTGTTAATTAATGGTGTTTAATGAATTGCTTAGAGAGACCAATAGATTAGAGAGAACCCTCGCCATATGTTTTTCGCGGTTGGTTAGGTTCCGGTTTGCGTCCCCAGCCCGGTTGGCCTTTCGCGGGTCGGGGCGCAACACCGAGGATGGGTAGCAAGATCTAGGATTGAATTGTATGATAATCTATGTTATGGAGGTTTTTGTCTAGCTGACTGTAATTACTTTGATTGAGGTGTAGAGGTCGTCTTAGGTTTCAGTCTTAGTCTTAGTTTTCATAGGGGAAGTTACGTATCTCCATGTGTCCTACCCCTGTTGTTCAGCGCTGGAGCGATTGATTTGAGAGAGATGACTGTTGATAGTAGAGGTCATCAGAGTGCGTGCCCTGGGGTAGGCGGAGTTTGTAACGTGTGTTTGTCCCCTAGAGATGAGTTGGAACCTGGGACTTTACTGTTCCCTTCCTTTCTGTGTGACGTTGAATAGAATCCTGCTGAGCTTGTTGCTCACTCCTACCCGGGCTACGTTTTGCAGGTGCATGGATTAGTTCTTCTTCCGTAGCACCAGCTGGACAGGCTCTTGGTGGCACGTCGACCTCTGGAGGTGTTTGAGGACTTGGGGTTCAGTTACTCTTTTTGGATTATATAAATATATAATTTCCTCTATAAGGATTTTGAGATAGTTATATAAGACATCTGAGGATCAGTTTTGTATTAAAATTTTGTCTTATATTAGAGATTATAACATTGACCCCAGATCAATTGTTTAACTTAAATATGTTATTTT
Organism: Narthecium ossifragum; assembly: GCA_963920575.1. NCBI lineage: Eukaryota > Viridiplantae > Streptophyta > Magnoliopsida > Dioscoreales > Nartheciaceae > Narthecium > Narthecium ossifragum. Next base: position 12,841,040 of record OY986971.1, on the reverse strand, counting down.
ATTATAAACGCGCCAGTGATGGATTGAGTAGATTAGGAACCCTCACGCCCCGGATCGGATGGGTTTTCTAGGTCGGGGTGTGACAAAAGGCCCAGAAGAAACAATGGAATCGGCCTCTTATATACGTCCTTAGCAGGTTATAGGACTACTCGTAGCTCCCACGTACCTCTTCGATCGCTTTAACCCTAGCACGGTATGCCTTGTGATAGGATGTTACCACGCCATATTTCTTTTGCATGTCAATCTAAATCATTTTTTATGTGAACTAAGTGCTAGAAGCCACTTGCTGCCTAATCTCATCATGAATGAAGGCTCTAGTACACTGCTTACGTCCCATACCAAGTATTGTTATGTTGCATGTATGCTCAATCGTGTACTCCTTTACATAGAATGTGTTAATGCTAGGAAGCTTCCTAGCCTTTATCTTCCAAGTACATGAGGGGGTCGAGCATTGTGTGACTATCTTATCATATCTTTATTCAATGGGTCGATGTTCGAAATTGTGAGACATACAATATACCCGTAGTCTCCTCTTCAAGTCATACATCCCCTGAAATTTTTGGCCTTTGAAAAATTAAAATTCAGTTGTGAATGACTCGCCGGTTGCTTCGGGTGTCTCGAAATGCATTATGTAATCATCATGCATAACATCAAATGTTTCCGGCTCCATTACGCTCTCGGATGCGGGCCGTGGCCTTATGCCATTCATGGCTAGGTACTCGTCATCTACCCTTTCCATCTCCATTAGAGTATTCGAATCATAATACACGGCCTTAGAGTCTCCTTCGTGAGGTTTTTGTTCTTGAATATCAATACCTCCTTCATAAGCCAATAGCTCTATTGTGATTGCATTCAAGAAGTAGTCATTCTCAGCCCCTTGCATATCTTCTGACTACTATATGTTGTTGCTAGGTGGATGTTCCGTAGTCTTTTGTGTATTCCGATTCTCAACGGCTGCTACAATTTCTTCGTATTGTTGTGGGATCATTTGATCCTCATTCACATATGCAAAGTTTTGTATTAATAAACTAGACCTATGAAAAAAATGAAACAAAGACTTAAAAATAATGTATGAACTTGCGGCATGATTTTGGGCAATAGGTATAATAATTGGCCCAATAAGTATACCAACCTGCACAAAAAGAATATTAGATTACACAATATCTAAATCTGCGCAACAAGCAGGAAATTGTTACACTACTACAATTATGTAATAAGTGCTTGAAATTACCTAATAAGTATCAATATATCTGCATAAAGTTATAAAAGCACGTAGTAAGAGAAATTTACCTCATATCACTAGTTGCATAGACGTGAATCGCGTTGCTTGATGCCTAAAGGAACGAGAACATAACATCTACATCGTTGTCGTCTTCGAGATCAACAAAGCTATCATGTGAGACACTCGGGTATAGGTACTTTAAGGCTAAATCGGTCTTGCTCGGGCTTGTCTTCAAGAACTAATAAAATTAAGCCAATAGTTGCTCGAAGGACGTGGACGTATGCAAAATTGCCAATTTGTAGGTTCCTTACTCATAAAGAGCCTTACTACCATCACAAATAATCTTCCCATTATAATGACAGAGTAAATGCAACGTTTGTGGAGAACCGGTTGTGGAGAAGTCATTGAGAGAAGACCAAGCCATGGCTTGGTGCTAGGGTTTGGCTTGGGTTTCACCTTGCCGGTGATGCAAGATGGCTTTAAAAGAAAAAGGAGCGGCTTGGAAAGGGTTTATGTTGAAGAAGAAGAAAATAAAGGGATAAGGGATCGCAGAGAAAGATGAGCGAAGGGGCGCGAACACCCCCACCCTTGACGCCAATCTCACGTGTTGAGGCTTCTTTGTGCACTGCTTGCATTAAATGCGGTAGTACATGGATCAACGTTTTGGGGTGAGTTAGCATT